>PVHY01007646.1:0-59470 GCA_004024945.1 Uropsilus gracilis | reverse complement strand
TAGCTCTCGCTCTCACTCCACTCTCCACGCTCCTCTCCAAAATTGTGTATATCTCCACACTCCACCTCCCCTCTTTTTTATCCTTCTCCCTGCTTCCCAATGACCATCCCCCCTTGGTGTGTTACCTCCCTTTGCCCTCTGGGCCTGACTTCCACCTCAGGACCCTACATTACATAACCCCAGTCTGCCCTGGTTACTTTTAGAGTAACCACTTTACTCTAAAAGGGGGAACTGGCCTCAGGCTAGTTTTAGTCTCTGTCTTTCAGATGCAAATGTCTGCAATGCCCATATTCGGAACTGGGTTCATCTTTGGGTCCCAGCTTCACTTGCAATTATAAATAATGCTGCAGTAAACATCCGAGCACAGGTGTCCCTTTGTACCCACCTTGAAGTCTCTTTTGGGTAGATTTCCAAGAGAGCAGTTGCTGGGTCAAATGGTTCCATTTTCCTTAATTTGAGGGTCCTCCACACAGCTTTCCATAGTGGTTGGACCAGTTTACATTCCCACCAGCAGTGTAAGAGTGTTCCTTTCTCTCCACATCCCCACCACCACTTGTTGTTGCCCTTTTTTTGCATGTGGGCCATTCTTGCTGGTGTAAGGTGGTATCTCATTGTGGTTTTGATTTACATTTGCCTGATTGCTAGTGACCAGTTGAGCAATTTTTCATGTGCCTGTTGGCTATTTGTATTTCCTCTTTTGAGAAGTATCTTTTTAGTTCTCATTTTTTTTGTTTTGTTTTTTTGTTTTTGGGGTTTTTTTTTTGAGACTAGATCTCGCTATTTTTGCCCATGGAACCGCAGGCTCACGTTGCCCGGGGTATCACAGACTCAAGCAATCCCCAACCTCAGCTTCCCAGGTAGCTGGGATGACAGGCGCATGCCACCGCGCCCAGCTATTTTTTGGGACTAGGTCTCGCTGTTTTGCACCGAGCGGGACTCAAACCGCGATCCCTAGCCCCAGACGCTTCAAAGGCTGAAGCTTACAGGCACGAGCCACTGTGCCGGCTCTCCCTGTTTTTTGATTGGACTTCTTATTTTGCTTTTGTTTAGTTGTGTGAATTATTAGAGACACTTTTGATTGTTATAGCTGAGATCTATTTGGCACCTACTGTGGAAAGACCTGGGAGGGGTTGCTCAGCGTTCTGCACTGCCGAGATCCACAACAATGTGTTATCTGATCCCTAATGTCATTACTACTGTACTGAAAAGCCTTTAAAAGTAATGGCATAGTTATTTTGATTTGCCTTTCACTGCCAATGATTTTCAGTATTTCTTTGTATGTATATTAACTCTTGGCTGCTACTTTTATAAATTTTCCAGATAGAGTATTTGCCTTTTTTTTTTTAAAGTAGCTCTTGATTTGCAAGAGTTCTTTATATATTCTAGCTATTAACGCCTTGTAAATTTTAGAGGTTGCTCATATCTTAAACCTTTACTATCCTACCCTGTGGAGGATTAAAGGTTGCCACAGACAACTCCTGCCACCTAGGGGTGAATGTGTATGTTCCCTCCTTTGAATGTAGTTACTCTGTCACTGCTTTGACGGGAAGAATGGCAAGAGTAAACTCTTGCAAGTTCCCAGACCCAGGCCTTAATAAACTGGAAACTCCTACTCTTGTCTTGTGGAAAACTGCTTGGATCCCTGAGCAACCACAAAGGAAGTGCAGCTACCTTATGGGGAAGCTACTTACAGTCAAGTCCTGATACCACCAGGAGAGTAGGCAGGCAGAGCCCTGCCTTCCAGCCATCCCTATGAAGATATCAGGACTGAGAGGTAAGTCATTTTGAACCCTAGAGATCAGACATTCACCAATTGAATCACCAAGTGCTCTTGGTCAGTGACAGCTGAATTACCCAACTGAGCCCTGTGCTGCAAAATAGTAAGTGTTAACACAATTTTCTTAAGCTTTTCATTTGGGGGTCAGGGAGGGCTCCAAGGAAGAAGTAGGTAGTTTGATGATATGCAAGAATAATTGCTAGAACAGTATTTTATTTGCTGAAATTTTAGCCTATAAAGTTGCTCCACTTACAGATTCTAATAATTTGTTGTATCTATTGGGGTTGTTTGGGCTGTGATTATGTCATTTACAAATAATGGTAGTTTAATTTATTCTCTTTTGAATCTTACATCCCATCTTTTTTTTTTTTTCCCTATTATGGTGTTGCCAAAACTTTTAGTGCCTTATTTATATTGGGAGTGATAGTATCTTTGTTTTATATTAAAAGGAATGTATTTCCTTTTCTAGTATCTTTGCTGTATTCCAATTTTCTGTGATTTCTTAACCAATTTTGTTCGGTATGATGATGATTGCTTTCGATTTTTGTTATAGTGTTTATCCAGATAAGGAAATGCCTATATTCCCTGTTTGGTAACAGGACAGGGATATTCCCCCCCTATGAATCAAGAGTCTTCTACATCATACAACTGTTTATTATAAGATGTCAATAATCATAAAATTTGTTTTCCCCTACTCTAGTAATATAAGATATATTGAGATGGATTTCCAAACTGAAATATCCTTACATTCTTGGATTATTTTACTTTGAAATTTTGTCTACAATTACCGGTTTACAGCTATTCGTATCCCACTAGAACATGGAAGCCTTCACATCATTCTTGTAAATTTTATCAGTGCTAAGAAATCTGCTATCAGTCTAACTATAATGCGTTAGTAGTTTATACATCTTTTAAGAGTTCCTCTTTATCCTTATTGTTCTGAACTTTCAGAGATATGTGTTTCGGTGCATATTTAGTCATATGAATCCTATCCAGTATCTGAGAATTCATGTTTCTCTTCAATTCAAAAAAATATTTTTAACTATTCTTTACCATTTTTTTTATTAAGTTTTCCAAAAATGCCTGTTTGGATCCATATTGGAGTCACTCATTATCTCTTCCATTTATTTTAACTGTTCTGAGTTTTTAATATCTTTTCCCCTGTCTAGCTGGATTCTGAGTGAATTCCTCAACTATTTAAGTGTGCAGCTTTTTCCCCCTCATAGTATTTCTTTTTTTTTAATTGCACATAGTATAGCTTAACACTGTAAATTTAAGGTATTCAAGGTGTGAATTTGACACATCTATGTAATATGATGCCTTTGTAGTAATATTCATCATATTGCATAGTTATAGTGTACTGTTTTTGTTTATACTCATTATGGTTTCACTCCATCACTATGGTTTATTTAACTCATTATGGATGGACATCCCAAAACACTAGTCTTCCCTCCCTAGCCCCCGATTCCCTGGTAGCTTTTTTACTCCCTTTTTTAATGAGTTTGATTTTTTTTAGATTCCACTTATAAGTGATATCATGAAGTACTTTTCTTTTTCTGCCTGACTTATCCCACTTAACATCATGTACTTAAGGTCCATCTGTATTGCTACAAATGGTAGGAGATCCTTTCTATGGCTGAATGATATCCCACCCATAGCATTTCTGGCATCAGTTAATTTTGTACATATTTTTATATATTTATGTTTTCTACTTTATGGTGTTAATATTTCCTGCTCTTTTCATATGAAGTTATTCTTTCATTTTCTTTTTGTTGATGATTTTTTGTTTTGTGTTTGTGTGTGTGTGTGTGTGTGTGTGTGTTTTGATGGAAGATATTTTGGTTTGTGTCTCCTTTCTTTCCTCCCCTACTCCCCAGTAGTTTTGTACTTGGCTCAATTACTCTAGATCCCCTCCCCAATTGTAAACCAGGTTTTAGAGGGATGTGTGAAGTTGTTCTCCTGTTACCATACTGGGTAGTATCACTGACACACAAGCTAGCTTACATGAATTCATAATCACTTTGTCTTCCTACCTCTGTAAACCCAGAGTTTCTTTTCACCTATAGACCCTACCGTAGATGGGCAAGAGTTTTTCACCTTTCTTTCACGATCTTTCACAAGTGAAACAGTCCTACCATAATCCCCCAGCTCTAAGTAATGAAGTAGTTCCTTCTTCCATTGTGAATTTTCAGTCCCCTTTATCTAGAGAAATCAAGCTCATCAGTTGCCACTGCCTACTTCTATAATAGAGGTTAATATGCCTATTCCCCTGAATTTTATCTTTATTCTGTTACTACATTGTTCGGTGTTATTTCTCTTTTCTGCTTAAGTTCTACCATTGTTATGTTAGGGAACAGAGGGCTTGTATTACATTTTTAAATATTTAACTATTCCTGCTTGTCAAAAAGTCTCTTCCCTGTTTACTCTTTGACCTGCCACTTTCCTGAAAGTATGTTTTTAGGAAAGTGTAAGTTTTACTATATCCATTTCATTTGACTTTTATATTCGCCACTTGATAATTCATTTGATTCCCTCCTTTGTCTTGAAAAATCATTCTTTCATTTGTGTGACATAGTTTTTCTCCCATCTTGTAGATCACTTCTCTGTCTCTTTATAAGCTCATTTCCCTCTGCTAATTTTGTTAGTCTTTCCAGGGATTCTGTCTTGGCCTCTCCCTATCCCCACTATCTTGCAAACCCTAGCTGGAGATCCTATATCTTAAACTCCCACCCATGCAATTCCAGATTCTAAATGTATACTGTAATATATGTGTCTTCAGAACACTGACTATACGTATACAACTACTTGTTGACTATCTTCATTTGAATTCCCAAAGACTCCAAACTATTTGACGACAAATGCATTCATAATCTTGTATTGAAAAAGCATTTCCCTCACTGCATCCAATATCCTGATAAATTAGATAGCTTTCTTCTATGTATTTTAGCTATTCTTTCTTTTTTCTAACACTGTATATACTATATAATGTGTCCACAGTTATCAAAACCATAAACCACAGAATAATTTTGGCTTCTCCTTTCTCATCCCAATCAAGCCCTGTAAATTCTGTCTCCATATAATCTTAATTATATCTTAATTATGTCTCCTCCCCCTTTTCATCTCTGGTACTTTTGCTGTATTCCAGTTTCCCATGATTTCTTAACCAATTTGTAACCTTTTGGTTGACATCTCTGTTCCTTTTTAACACCCCCTTACTGATCATTATGTCATTCCAGGAGTGAGTATAAAATGCAACATGGATCATGTCATTCACTTGGCTAAATTCCTACACTTATTTTGGTAGCCTTCAGAGTCACACTGAGGAAACCAGCTCTTCCCTGGTGACATGATTAATTTCAGAGTTGCAACAAGGCCTTTTATGTGTTATCCAGAGATCATTCAGATTCATTTTTGGAACTGACAGCCAAAATCAGAATGGGAGAAAAGAGAGGACCTGACATCCCTTGAACCTTACCAAGGGCTTCACTTCCTTTTTCTCCATTTATTCCTTACAGAAAATGTACAAATCAGTACCCCGTGTTATAAATAGAAGACCTAAGAGCTAGAAAGGTTAAGTGACTACTAAATTTATACCACTAGTAAGTATTGGAGACAGTATTCTGATTCTGCTGTCACTAGGGCCCCCTAAATCATGTGATGATTAATGCATTTGCTGTATTTGTATATTTATTTAAAAGCTTGCAGAATATTCAAACACAATACAAATCTCAGTTGCTGAATGATATTTTATTAGCTTAATAATTTGGGCCTGCCCTTCACATTAATAAGCTTCAGCACTAGTCATAGGTTTCCATTCACTGGTGGGAAAATATTCTTGTTTTTTTTAAAAAAAGACTATCAGAGAAGGGCATCTACTTCTTGGAGGCTGCAGTGACAGCAGGCTTCTCTTCGCGGGTGATGGGAATGGTGCGTTCAGGGCCCAAAGCCTGTTTCCTTGGTCCGTTCACAGTGAGGACCCCATCGGATGACAGGGATGAAGTGATGGTAAGAGGGTCCACATCAGCAGGGATTCGGTATTTCCTTTGGAACTCCCGGGAGATGAAACCATGTTCATCCTAATCCAAGAGATTGAGAAAAATGCAGAGTATAACAATAGGAACAGCACCATTCACCCAAAACTCAGACTCTTCTTCTTCCTAGGTGTGACCAAATGTCATGACAACATGAGAGAAAACTATTCTGTTTACAGCTCAGATGAAGTTACCCAGGTAGTCTCTCATACCAGCGACTGTCTGGAAAGTCTGAAATAGCCCCAAACTCCACAATTCCCCAAAACCTTAGTTGTGGATATATTGCGGGGTCTTTCCCAAAGGTTTAGATCAGTGGATTTTGGGACTACTACAGGATTTGGGCTCTCATTCAGCATTGAAGATTGACTCCTGCAGACTTCCTGACTCCTCAGGAACATCTTAGGATGTTGCAGATCAATAGAATAGCTGCCCGTTTTCCTCCAGTTCCCCATCCAGGGAAATTATGACCCAAATTAAAAGCTATGAACAAAACTGAAACAGCCTGAGAACATCAAGCTGTAGTGCTTAGTGTACCAGATTTTATTTCTTTTCTCCTTTTTTTTTTCTTCTTGAGACTAGGTCTCACTATTTTTGCCTGTGGAACCGCATGCTTTCGTTGCCCGGGGTACCACAGACTCAAGCAATCCCCAGACTCAGCTTCCCAGGTAGCTGGGATTACAGGCACGTGCCACCATGCCAAGCTATTTATAGGTCTCGCTACAGGCCCGAGGCAGGACTCGAACTGTGATCCCTAGCCCTGGCCGCTTCATAGGCTGAAGCTTACAGGCACGAGCCACTGTGCCCGGCCCAGATTTTATTTCATTGATGAGCAGCGAACTCATTAAAAACCCTCCCTGAAAATACTTTTCTGTCCTTCAGAATTTCCTCAAAGGGGGTGACCCTAACCTTTTTGTTTCCTGAATGTCAAGGAACTGCTCAGATAGGCTTTCAATGAACTGATCTCCACATGAGCTCCAGGATACCAACAGCTGAGTGCCACTCTGAAGCTTGGGCATACCAAGTGATCCCGCATTAAAATGAGCTAAAGGTAGAGACATTCCTGAACTTGAAAGGGGAAAGCTGCAAGCTCAAGAAATTTCAGGGTGCATGCACAACATAACTATGGAAAAACCAGGTGTCTACAAAGCACTAGGCCTAAAACAGTGGTCTTCACCTTGGCTACACATCAGTTACCTCGAGAGCTTTTAAATGCTTATACCTGGGTTTCCACTCCTGAAAATTCTGCGTTGGCCTGAGCTACCTGTGCATTGGGGTTTTTGAAAATTCCTGTGTTGACCAAGGTTATTAACAGTTCCAGCAAGCTGGCTTAAATGGATGAAGCATGAGTATCCCATCTACCCCATAGGAAACAAATCAAACATCCAAGGCTACTTCTCTAACCAACTAGAGCAACAACAGGTCTGTCCCCCTTTCAGTCTGCTAGTCACCGATTTCTAGCCCTTGATGTGGACCTTCTGACTGGAATATCAGAGCAGTGTCTAGCGTATCAGTGTGCCCTGGACTTATGGGCAGAAGTGAAAACAAGTAGCTTACCTGGCGTTCTTCATGTTTGCCATGCACCTCAATCACATCTCCCAGCACTTTGACCTTGAGTTCCTCTGGGGAGAAGTGCTTCACATCCAGGTTGACAGAGAATCTGTCCTTTTCCAGACGCATCTAGGTGGGGAGAAGAGGGTAGCAGAAATGATGGTGGGAAGGTGGGTTATCCTGTTGTAGGATATCATTCTATAGATGTGCTTTCTATCCAGCTAGCTTATCCTCTCTTCAGCTTAAAGGTCTTTTTTGAATAAACATGGCTTGTTTAGAGGAAGCACTGCAGTGGTACCCAAGGCACACTGCCTCGTCAGCAGGCTCTAACTGTGGGTTCAAGAATAGGGACAAAAACAGGCCACCCAAGGGGGCCAATCACAAGGATCAGTCTGGGGATGACTTCTGCCTCTTCAGCCCCAGTGCCTTGCCTTGTCAGTTGTCTGTGAGACAAAGGCGCCTTCTTCTTGCTCAGGTCTCTGCCAAGTTTCCCACCCACTCAATCTGGAATGTTCTGCTGGCCCTGATTGTCCTTCCAAAGCCCTTGCTCACTCAGCTTCTGTTTACTCACACTTGAATATTTTTAAACTAGAGTGTTAGCTGTGACAGCTTCTATCAGCCTTATCTGTTCAACTTTATTTTCCCACCATCTCAGCATAAGCAGAGGTTCTGAGACTGGCCCGATCCTCTTTCTTCATGAGGCTTGGATCTAGGCCAGTGCCCTATTGCAGCCCTAAGAAACCTGGATGAGCATTGCACAGGAAGGGAAAGGAAGAAAATAGTGTGTTGCTGCCTCCAACTCTACCCAGCGGGGATGGAAACTCTGGATGAGGTAGGATTGCCTCCTGGCAATGAAACTCAGATGATAGAAATTTCCAGTAGTATCAGGTGGTAAAAGAGGTGAGCAGGGAGTCTGAAGTAGCCTTTTCCCCATAGATGATAATAAACCAAACCAGCAAAGGGCGTCCTACTTGGAAGTCAGAGGCTATTCTTCAGAGAGCATGGAAAACAATGAGACACAGGAGCACCAAATACAGACAGGTGCTGGGAAGAAGGCATAGTCACCTCATCTCTCCTCACTGCCATATACCCAAACCTTGTAGACCTACGTCACAGATGGGGGAGTGCAAGGAAAAGCAGAACAGATGGCGATATTTCTAGGAGGTTCCAGGACAAACCCCCTGTTCTGGCAGAAGGCAGACTTACCTCTGAGAGTCCTGTGTCAAACCAGCTGGGTGTCCGCAGGAAGGAGGGCAGCCGAAAGTAGAAGGGGCTCATGGAAGAAGTCGGGAAGAGGTCCGACTCCAGCAGGTGCTCACCGAAGAACTGGTCAAAGAGGCGGCTGGGGGAGTGGAAAGGGAAAAAGGGGCGGCGGATCCAGGGGTGGTGGATGGCGATGTCCATGATGTCTAGGTGAGTATTGGGTCAGCTGGCTTGTCAGCTCCTTTTGCTGCAGCTACAGCCAGCCCCTTATATACACAGTCTTGTGAAGCTTCTGGAATGGTGATGTCAGGGGTTTAATTATCCCAGCTCACTGCCAGTTCATGGAGACTTGTGATTGGGGATTTGGCAGTGTGACACATACCCAGTACTCACTGAGCTAAGAAAAGAGAAACACAAACACGTCTGAGCTGGCCAGTGACTTGTCCTGGTCTTGTTTCACTAGCTTTCCGTCCACACCCACTAGCGCCGCCCCCCCCCCCTTGTCTGTGGGTCTGGGACAGTTAGGAATCCCAAGCAGGTGGGTGGTATGCCCCTCCCCCTCCTCTCCAACTTAGCATGCCAGAGGAGTAGGGCCAGGGACTATCTTGGGCCTGGGCAGGAACTGGAATCTTCCTAAGCTGGGCCCCAGGGACATTAACCCTTTGTGGGTGCTGAGGGAAAGCATGATGGACAACAACTGGTGCCAGACATCTGTGCGGCGCCCTGGCTGACCTGAGTTCAGTAGAGAACCCTGACTTTAACCTGGGCATGAAGACCCCTCCTCCCCCCAAATGCACACACCCCTCATCTGGAAGGAATGGAAACTTTTCTTGCATCTTTCATCTAAGGTGGTTGGCAGAACATTCAAGAACATTCAATTCCGGAGTTTTGTGGAGCAGGGGGCTGAGGGTGCCTGCATCTGAGAATAGACAGTGCAGGGAAGGAGCAGCCAGCCAGGGTCTCTGCTGGCCTCTCCATGGCTCCTGCCACCAGCTTTCCTCGCCCAGCTGGCTCCCCTGCCTGGACCCCCAGCTGTCCTCTCGGCCTTGAGCGACAGCTGAAGGGTGTGTGGGGGCAGGGAAGGAAATGGGGGGGGGGGTCCATGCACTTCTGGTCACAGTCTTCGCTGGCGTTCAGGGCTGGGTTCCTCGCCCCTCCCCCGCCAGGCTAGGCACTATTTTGGGTGGTGTAGACCCCGCCCCCACCTCCGGCCAAGGCCCGACTCTCCAGGCAGCTGGAGGGGTCCTGCAGCGCCTGTTGGGGCAGCAAGTCCGACCAGGGCCACCTGCGCTTCTGCAGCCATGTCGGGCCGCTCGGTGCCGCATGCCCACCCGGCCACCGCGGAATACGAATTTGCCAACCCCAGCCGCCTGGGCGAGCAGCGCTTCGGAGAAGGTATGGCACAGACACCACCCCCTTGCCCCGCACTCCCACCTCCTGAAATTCCGGGCAGACCTCCCAACCTGCTGGCCTCCACCCCACTGGGCTTAGCTGAGCTCCCGGTCAAGCTCTCTCCCACCCCAGACTGCCTGCCACCCCACAAGCTGGGCTCCTTCCCCTTGCCCCTGACCTCCAAGTGCAGGCCTGCTGGTGCCCCCAGCTCTCTTATGCCAGCCCACTGCCCCTCTCCAAGCACCTTTTTTTCCACCCAGGCCCTGTTGGGTTTGCTCTCCTACACCTCCTCTCTCTCATTCCATTCCCAGTGCCCTTTCCCTGGGCTGCCTCCCCTGACTTCCTCCCTCCCCTTTCCTACTTGTCCCTCCTCCCCACCACTCTCCCCAAGACTCTTCCTGTCCGCTCCCATTTCACTCCTCTTCCTACCTCATCCTGCCTCCTTCCTTCTCTCTCTCTGCCCCGCCAGGCCTCCTGCCAGAAGAGATCCTGACCCCCACCCTCTACCATGGCTACTATGTGCGGCCCAGGGCCACCCGGGCTGGGGAGGGCAGCAGGGCAGGGGCCTCGGAGCTCAGGCTCAGTGAGGGCAAGTTCCAGGCATTTCTGGATGTGAGCCACTTCACTCCAGACGAGGTGACCGTGAGGACTGTGGACAACCTGCTGGAGGTGTCTGCCCGGCACCCCCAGCGCCTAGACCGCCACGGCTTCGTCTCCCGAGAGTTCTGCCGCACCTACGTCCTGCCGGCTGATGTCGACCCCTGGCGGGTCCGCGCTGCCCTCTCGCATGATGGCATCCTTAACCTGGAGGCGCCTCGGGGTGGCAGGCATTTGGACACAGAGGTCAATGAGGTCCACATCTCCCTGCTCTCTGCGCCTCCTGACCCAGAGGAAGAGGAGGAGGTGGCCAGAGTTGAGGTCTGAGTGCCACAGATCTGACACCCGAGCCAGACCCCCTCGGTGGGTGATGAGCAGCTGCCCACTGCCCCAGAGGGGGAAGGGAAGGGGACATGGTCCACAATGTATGGTTTGGTCCTTGGGGACGTGCATTGCCTTGGGTTTAGTTCTGGGTGGATGTGAATAAACCCAAATCTCGGGGCCTTGTTTGTTCTGCTCCCTATTCTGTGATCTGGAGGATAGCATGAGCAGGGAGGGAGGAGGCCACCTAAACAAAAGGCTCCTCAGATGTGCCCAACGTCACAGGGCCCCAGCTCACACTTGGATGCTGAGATCACACCCGGAAGCTGACTGCTGGCTCCAGACCAAATTCCCAGCCATAACTTTCTCACAATGCCACAAAAGAGAGTGATCCTGGGAGGGAAAAGGGATATGCCATCCAAACATCCCAGAGAGCACTGTCTGAGCTGGTGATTAGGCACACAAAGACAAGGGTCTCCAGACTGTCTGACCTGTTTGGGGTAGGGGTTTGGGAAAAGTGTTTTTTAGCTGGAGGGAATTACCTAAAGCCCTGTTTTCCCGAACTAAGGTCCATTACTGAAAATGGTCTGATTGTGAGGGCCAGGGTGTGTGTACACAGGGGCACAGACAGTCTCTGCCCATTGTCACCTAACTCCAAAGTCTCCCCACCCTCTGCACAGGAGAGGCCCTGGAGAGATAGCGCTGGAAAGCTTCTCGTGTGGGGATACCCTGAAGAGAGGAATGAATCATTGCAATCCCCCACACACTCCAAGACCTGATGCAAGTCATCAGAGCTCTTGGTGAGGACCAAGAAACTTCCTTGGAAGTGCAGTTTTAATACTAGGGGTCTCTGGCCCCTTAATTATTCTGTTGTCAAGAGAAAATGCCTGTGTATTACTTCAGGAGTGTCCAGAAGACCTCCCTCCCCCCAAAATAAGCTTTTCACCAGGCTGGGTGGAGTCCTGAAATTCTCCCTTAAAGTGGTTGACTTTTGGGGGTTTGAGACTCACTTGAAAATATGACAAAAGTTACAGATCTTACCAGAAAATATACATATGTTCCCAGGTTTAACAAGAAAATATAATCTCACCTTGAAAGTATCCTCTTTTAGCCTCTCTTTCCCAATTGGACATACCCTTTTCTTTACATCACATTTTTCCATATCATTTACTACCCAGACAGCGTGGACCTGTGGACTCTGTGGATCAGAATCGTGAGTTGCAGAACACAATTTCTGGTTGAAGGATCACTGTCTATTAAAAGTGAAAGTATGCCTCAGAAGAATAAAAATTGATATACTCATTTTTTCATTCAGCAAATATTGTCAGAGCGCAAGTAAACTATTGGGGATATACACATTATACATATCTAAATTATATGACATGTCTTATTGGCTACTCTTCAGAATTTTAATATCTAATTGAGAAGAAAAAGAACTTTAAAAGGACCAGTTTTCAACAATAGTGGATTCACATTGATCTGTTTTGTAAGTGGGGATTTTACATGTTTTATTTAAAAGAGTTTTTTAGCTGGAAAACAAATTTTTGAAATCCCTGACTGAATTCAAATCTCCTGCTCCATTTAAGTATTTTGTAGCTCAGTCAACTTCTGAGACATTTTGATTGACAAAGAACATAACACTTCATAAAGTAGCCCGATTCATTTTCCTTTTGTATATATCAATTACAAAATTGTAATTTGTACATGTCAGTTACCAAAATCTGCATTTCAGTAATTGCTGCCTGTTGGTTTAACAAGAAAATATAATCTCACCTTGAAAGTATCCTCTTTTAGCCTCTCTTTCCCAATTGGACATACCCTTTTCTTTACATCACATCTTTCCATATCATTTACTACCCAGACAGCTTTCTTTGGAACACACACTGCTTTTTGACAGCATAGCTTAAAGTTGACCATATAGGCCCAAAATTATTATTCCAGTCATGAACTGACCAGTACAGATCCCAGTGAAATGATCAATGCCTTGCTTCTCGCTCTAGGCTCTTGTTAGTGTCATTGAAGGTGTGTCAGCTTTTCTGTCACAAGACACTGTTGGTTCCTTTGCAGTTTCTGGTCATATAAATTTCTCTTAGGTGTTTTCCTTTAAATCAGAGAGGATGTGCCTGAAGAGGGACCAGGTTATAGAAGGCTCAAAGTTCCTGACTTAGAAGTCCGGCTAACAGGATGAAAAGAATCAGCTCGTGGTAGAGTACAGCATGAAATTTCAAGGAGAGACACGCACTTGAACTAAAAGGCTGGTGCCATTGATCAAACACAGGATAATAAAAGAAGAGGCTTTACCATCTGACAATTCACTGAGAACAAAGAGTAAGAACATAGCAAAGACTTTCTGAGAGCCTCCTATCGTCCTTGAGAGTAGTGCTTTGTATACCTTATCTCATTTAATCTTCACCACAATCCTTGTAAGGAAAGGCGATGGGGAGGAGTAAGAATCCAGGCTATCTTCTGTGGAGTGCAGGGCTGAATGCCATATGGGTCCTGAACAGCCATAAAGGCTACACACAAAAACTGAAAATGAGAATATGATGGAGTCTACGGCCATACCACCCTGAACGCGCCCGATCTCGTCTGATCTCAGAAGCTAAGCAGGGTCGGGCCTGGTTAGTACTTGGATGGGAGAATATGATGGAATGAGGATACCAAGACAAGCCTGATTCTCCTAGAGTTTGTAATTTCTACCCAGAGAAATGATATTGACTGCATGCTTATGGCTGGTGAGTGTGAAATAAATCTGACTGGGGGTCACTGGAAGGAGAAGCTGAGTCTAATGAGCAAGCCAAGTTTCTGTAGGTCTATACTGAGCATGGGGAAGTGAGTAGTTTAGAAGTGCTAAGGCACTCCAATTGTCAATCATATGATTTTTGTTAAACAGCTTAACAATACCCACAGCCCTCAGACCAACTCAATCATATGATTTTTGACCAGAAAATGGGTTACATAATGAGTTCACTCCTCCATTCTACAATTCTAGAACACAGGGATTTGCCCACATTCATTCCAGATGCCAGGGAGAATAGATAAGGAATTCATTTCCCTAAATCTTAATTTCCAAGAGAGTCCAGTCCAGAGTCTAACAGGGACAATACGAAACTGATACTGATTGCCTTGAAAGTGAAACTCAAGCCCGGCTAGCGTTGGGCAGACATAAGGTAGGGCTCTACCCCATTATAGAGGCTGTATTTTAATGACAGTATGAGGTAGCAGAGAAATACTTCCCAAGAAAACCTCGAGCCCCTTTCTGTCTCAGGTTTCTTTTCATTGAGCCTTGAGGCCCAAAGTTCCTGGTTTCATCAAAGCAGCTCCAAATCCCGAAGGTGAGATAACTCACCTGGAGCTGGTATGTGTTCCTCTACCCTTTGGCTAGAAGTCACCTGGGAATCCTTCCAGCAGGTGGCTTCCAAAGTCCAACCTGCTAGGCTGAAATCTGACACTTGACAGCCTCGGTGGGAGCTGACACCGAAAGTTGAACCAGGAACCAGGAAATGCTGGAGTGTCTTTACTTAGAAAAACAGCTGGGCTCCTTCAGAATCAGAGCGCCATGGGAAACCAGTTCTGCTGTGGGGGAAGCTGGTGAGTAGGGGAAAAGGAGTGAGGGTAGCTTTTCTGTCCTTGGTTTTGGAAACTCGAGAATAAGAGAGAACCAGCAGGTGGCTTTTTGTCAAGCTCCCACTACCCCCTTCCTCTGCCTGGTACCTACAGAGTCCAGACCAAAGCTTCTGTGCTCACTCTTTTCAGGAGACCTCAGAAAACACAACCATGTCGACTTTCTGGAGAATAACCAGGGCAGGGTTGAATGGTGAACTGGCATTTTTCTCTTTGTCCTTGTCTTCCTCTCCTTTTCACATTTGAGAGCTTAAAGTGCTGAGGCACTTTATAATATTATCTAATCTTTCCAATAATTCCATGAGGTATGTGCTCTTCCTCCTCTTCTTCCTCCTCGACCTGTTTTACAGCAGAATAGCCCAGAAGCTCAGGCTCAAAGAAATTACCTTGTCTGCGGTCACATGACTAGTAAGCAAGTAAACCCAGATTCCAATCCAGGCCTGTCAGAGAGCTCCTAGATCAAGGAAATCAAATTTAGAGAAATGTTTATTGTAAAGGGAAAAAGTGGGGAGAGTATTCATAGAATATTTCAATGTGTGACCTTTGGCAGATCCTGTAACTTGCTTTTCATTCATTTGTAAAATATAGATAATATGACCCACATTCTTAAAATCACAGATTTGAAGAGTGAAAGATGTACAAAATCTCACAATAAATTATTTGGGTGTATTTTTGTTCTTTCCCAGAATTATCACTCTAAACCCCTGATTTTGTCACATCCACTTCCTTAGCCATTCTATGCCTGGGTGAGCCTTAAGAATGTCTTATTTATGAGAAAACCATCTTTATATTTAGAAAGAGAGGTAAGGTACATTAGACATGTACATGTGATTTAGAGTCAGTATATTGGATTCAGGATCTGTCCCTACTATTTCATGTATCTATCCATTTATTTACTAAACATTTTATTGAGCACTTACATGTACCAGGCATAGTGATAAGTGCAGATGACATAGTAATAATAGCAAGTTTGGTCCATGCTTTACTGAGTAAGATATCTAAATTTTAGGGCCTTAATTGGCCCATTTATAGAATGGTAATAATATGTGTTTCTGGGCTGGGCATGGTGGCTCGTGCCTGTAAGCTTCAGCCTATGAAGCGGCCAGGGCTAGGGATCACAGTTCGAGTCCCGCCTGGGGCCCGTAGCGAGACCTAGTACCAAAAAATAGCTGCGCGTGGTAGCGTGCACCTGTAATCCCAGCTACCTAGGAAGCTGAGGCTGGGGATGGCTTGAGTCTGTGGTAGCCTGGGCAACAAGAGCTTGCTGTTCCATGGGCAAAAATAGCGAGACCTAGTCTCAAAAAAAAAAAAAAAATGTGTTTCCTGGGATGACTTGAAAATTTTTAAAAGGTGCGTTTTAAAACTCTGAGCTGTTCTACACACACAAGATCTAGAAACAGATAGAAGCTTCTAGAGACAGTGTAACAGCTTTTTTTCTACTCTCATTTTTTCCACTTCTTTATTGTTAGCTAGTCTTTCCTCTGATGGTGGTGGGCAGCCATTACTTATCCTTAATACATGCTCAGCACCATGCTAAGAGTTCACATTTACTATTTTATGTCATTACAATACCCCCATGAGGTTAAAGAGTAAGAAAATGAGAACCTAACAAAGTCATAAGTTTGCTGAAGGTCACACAACAAGTCTGAGTTTATCAGACTAGCATAACCAGTTTGAGTCCACAGCCCTAACGAGAAAAGACACCTAACAAAAAATTTTTTCCTTCACAAAATATCCATTGGCCTGGATAAGAATTGTTCTTTACATCTCATGATTCCGTTAAACTCCCAGAGATCTAACAGTACCATAAAAATCAATAAAATTTATTTTTAAATATTTTTTCTGAGAATGAAAGTAGTACACATTTACTGTAGAAGTCTGGAAAATACCAAAAGCAGAAAATAAGAACAAACCATAAATGGAAACACTCGAAGATACAGGAACTGGTTAGTATATTTCCATGTAATCCTTTATGTAATTCTGTATGCATAGTTTTGGTCCCCAGATGTCTTATGCTTTTATTAATTTAGTAAAAGCAAAATTTCCCATTCTCTTAGATGTTCTTTCAGCATCCTTTTGGGGAGCTTCTTTGGGGGTTCTAGCAGGAAAGCTTGACCTAAAAACTGTCTTCATTTGGGGAAGGTTGCCCTCTTCCAACAAGCACAGCACATGGAGCAGTGAGAAAGAAGGGGTCACCTGCCTAGCCAGCCAGATCAGCAGGAAAGTGGGGTGACAGATGCCATAGCCACATCATTCTTACATCCTCACCATCTATCTTAAATGCATATGTCATGTTTCATTGATGAGCTATACCATTTTATCAGTCACTGGTGTTGGATATTTAAAATGGTTCCCATTTTGGACAATTATAAATAATGCTACAGTGAGCATATTATATCTTAGGATGTGGAATTGCTCCATATACCCATTTGTGTTTAAGGCTGCTTATTGAGAATTGTGTTCTAGAAAGATTGCACCCACTTTAACTCTTACTACCAATAGAAGAGAGTGCTCATTTAGTTTCCTTAACTCTGAGCTAAAAATAAATCCTGCCGTCTACAAATCAAATCGAAAACTCTGCTGGGTGCTGGGACTGTGACCAAGCATTGCACAATATTCAACATTGGGAACTGACTCTGTTCACTAAGGTTGAGTAATCCATGTCTGTGCTATTTTGGAATTAATATTCTCTTTATCTAAGTAGAAGTAAGTTGTAGATAATAGTGACATGGGGCAAGGAATTAGAGGCTACAATAAGGCTATGACTACTAGGCAGCATTAAGAGGCAGGAAGAGGTGATGTGGTAGGAGAGGAAGTAAAAAGATAGGTAGTTATAAAGCTGGGTGTGGTGGTGCACGTCTGTAATCCCAGCTACCTAGGAAGTTGAGGCTAGGGATCACTTGAGTCTGTGGTACCCCGGGCAACTTGAACCTGGGATTCCATGGGCAAAAATAGCAAGACCTATTCTCCAAAAAAAAAAAAAAAAAAAAAAAAAAAAAAAAAAAAAAAAAAAAAAAAAAAAAAAAAAAAAAAAAAAAAAAAAAAAAAAAAAAAAAAAAAAAAAAGGCAGTGGCCTAACAGCAAAGATCCTAAAAAGAAGATTTGAAGACCCACCACCAACCAAAGACTGTCCCCAAGGAGGAGAAACTCTACCAAAACACAAGACTGGAGATTGGGTCCCCAAGCTAAAGACCTGGAACATAATGGCAGGAAACAGCAAAACGAGGCAGAAAACAATAGAAAGAGCAGCCACCAGGAAATAGGAAACAGGGGTACAAGCCAAAGGCGTGTGGAATGGCCAATGAAGATATTGAGGGAAAAAAAAGGAAAAAAGAATGGGATATAGTGAAAAAAATGAACAAAAGCCATGAGGAAAAGACAAAACAAGCTAAGCACCAAACTGAAGCATACAACTATGGGCAGGAGGGGATAGGAGGGGAGGGGGGGTAAATCCCTGGGATTGCAATGATGTGAAATTTATATATAAATAAGTTATTTTTTAAAAAAAAGAAGACCAAAAAGACTAAAGGGCTAAACATGGACAAACAACAAAAGAAAGGAGGCAATGAGACCAGAGGGTAATCCTATGGGGATCAACAATTATGCAATCATGTATAGTACAAAATCCAAAAATAAAAAAAATATATATAAAAAAAGAAAGATAGGTAGTGACAAAGGTTTTCCTCTGAACCACCTGTAGAGTTCACATGGAGGTGGTTACATCTCAACTCAGTATAACATTAATAGACTCAGCAATCTGCGTTAACCCCCCAAACCAAGCTAAAACACAAATACCTGTCAGATGCTTGTGGAAAAATTCCATTGTGGTGAAATGAACATAACTTATGACTATCTCTCTTTCATTAGCAAAAGAAGGAAACTTCCATCAGAAGACATAAATCAGACAAATATAATTGGCTCTGATAACAGTTGGAAATATACCAGCAAGAAAGAGAATGCCAAGTAAGTCCTAAACTATGCTGTCTGTTTCCTCAGACGTGTTATTTCTGGGACCAGCAAAGAACTGACAATCACATAGACACACCGGCTCCATCAGGACCCCAGGGGCTCTGAAATGCATGTTAGAAGTCTGTCTTGCATGAGGGTGAGGTCGCTGAGTCACTCACCAAATTCAGAGCTCCCTGTGCTCTGGATGTTAAAGGTTAAATATCTCTTGCTTTCCCTGTTAATTAAAGACAAGGACAGGAAAGCAAAAGGGAGGTCACCTGCTAGGAAAGGGCTTTCAGGGAACCCTAACGAGTTAACCCTGGATATGGCAGCTTCTATGACCCTGGGTTGGCAGAGACCTTGGGGAAAAAAAGGTAGTACAGAAAAAAAAGCAAGGGGGGGTCTTTGAATTTAGGAAAATCCCATTCTTTGGCAGGTTTCCCTTGCCTCTGCTGGGATTAGCCTGTGACAATCCCAGAATAGCCCACAACCCAGCTCCATCCCTGGCATGCAGTGCCTGGCTGAGTGAAGCTGTATTTTGGGTTTGGTTATGTCAGTTGTACACTTCACCTTCCAGAACCATCTCTTTGGAAGATATATGGTACCCTGGGTGAAAGCTTTGGGACTGGGCCAGGGTGAATCTTTGTTAGAGGGAGGTGGAAAAGATCACCTGGAATGTTGAGGAGATCCTAGAGCAAATGATGGAGGGGAGACAGAGGCCAGAGGGGGATTCTTGCAAATGGGTGATCTGGTTTTTTTTTTTGTTTTTGGTTTTTTTTCTTCACAGACTCCGCCTACCCACTTTCCAGAGGAAAAAGATGACAGGTACTGCAGGAGTTAGGGGGGTGTGCAAATCGGACACCATGGTAGAATCAGTTTCTTTGGGAAGGACATAGAGTGCAAAAGAGGAAGCCTTGGATAAATAGAGAGAGTGCATGAAGAGAATCTTTAGGTCACTGAGTTCAAGATCAGCTCTGGATCATGAGTCTGCACCTGCCCATTATCTCAGAGTGGTTCCACTGGTGCCTCATTCTTTCATTCATCCAGCACCAGCGCTTGTGTATGAGGCTTGCTGCTGGGAGGCCAGGAGGCACAAAAGGAAAGACACACCAGTTGCACTCTCAGAGAGTTGAAAATCAAGGTTGAGATACTCCTGTGTCATCCCATCTACTAGCCCTGTCACAGACCCTTGCGCTGTGAAAATGCCAATGTCAAGGCAGGAACAGCAAGTCCACAAGTCAGAAGAGGAGAGGGAATGTATTTTAGGCAGGAGAATTCATTCATTCACAGGCAAATAAAACAAGGGAAAGGGGAGACAGGCTGGATTGAAAGCGACACAGGAGTGTCATTTGTTTGGTATTCTGAGCACTCCCCCACTGCGCCATGCATGGTGATCGTCTCCGTGCTTGTCTCCCCTGGCAGACTGAGAAAACCTACTCATCCTTTTAACCCTAGAACACAGCACAGAGCCTGGCATTTAATGTGCTCTCTCTGTATGTTGCCAAACTATCAAGGGGCTGCGAAGAAAGGAGGATGGAACCTGTTAGGGGCAGGTTGAGAATACAACCTAGATGGTGGGCATCTGAACCCAGTTCAGGAGTTGGGATGTGGAAATGGCAGAGAGGTTGTTAGAAGCCCAATGTAATTGTATGCTAAGAGAGGGCAACCGCAGTAGAAACAGAATAGAAGGAATAGACTAGACTAGACTAGACTAGACTAGAACAGAACAGAACAGAACAGAATAGAATAGAAAGAGAATAGAATAGAATAAAATAGAAATAGAGAATAGAATGGATAGACTAGACTAGACTAGACTAGACTAGACTAGACTAGAATAGAATAGAATAGAATAGAATAGAATAGAATAGAATAGAATAGGAGAGAATAAAGTCAGATTTCTTCCCCTCAGGAAGTCAAGCAAGACAGACTCCGCATCAACAGCAGGAGCTGCAGCAGAATGGAACAAAGGTAATACCAGGTCTTTTCTGCCCTTTGGTGGGGGGTGCTGCTCAGACAGGGGAGCCCAGCACCCCAGCTTTTTACCCTGGGACAGACATATCTCCACACTGGGTAAAACTTGAGGGCACCGACTCTCCTGCTCTACTCCACAAAGGAGCAGACCCAGAGATGCCTGTCTGGCTGATACCCCGGGGCGGGGGTGGAGGGTGGGGTGAGGAGCCAAACCAAAGCAAGGGTCTCCCTTGAGGCTGGCTGTTCCTTGCAGGGCCACAGCACAGCAGGACCCACCTATGCGGTGGTGAGGAAGCAGCCTGCATCTCAAGGGCGGAGTCACGACCTCAGATCCGAGAGCGACTTACACTACGCAGACATTCGCGTGTGCAGTCGGCCCCCGCCACCCTCTTCCCGGCGCGCCAAACACCCGCAGTCAGAAAACAGGACAGAGTACGCCACCCTTCGCTTCCCCCAAGCCCCACGCCACTACGACAGCAAAAACGGGACACTGGTGTGAGCCGTGGCCAGGAGCCCCCACTCCTGTGGGAAGAATCCACTGCTTTGGCAAATTGGGTGGCAGCCGAGGGCTTGTAGGCTTAGAGAACTCAGGCGTCCTTGCCATTGCGTGCCCCCTGGCTTGCACCCTTGCTAGGCCTGTCTTGTATTTGTCACCTTTCCTTATCTTGGGGGTGCATTTGGGTGAGCCAGAGAGGGGGGTGCAGTTCCACAAAAGGAGGCGGTCAGGTTGAATGTGCAGGGAGGTGGGTTTGGGACCCACAACCTTGGCTTCCGCTCTCAAGAAAGGCCCAGAAAGAACAGGCTACCCTTTAAACGCTTGGGCTGATCTGGCTGGACTCAACGGGATCTCTTGCACGCATCTTAAATTGGAAAGCCGGAGAAGGGCTCTGGAAAAGCAGCCTCAAGACCAAGCCCCCTGTGCTGGCTTGAACCGTATCCTCCGTGGCTAGGGCCAGGTCCAGACCTAGACAGACAGAAGTTAAGGCCTGGTTGGTGGACATTTTCGACGGTGGTAAGGCCCATGGGTCACTGTTACAGCGCCGAGAGCCCCGGAATCTCTTCTCGGTCGCACTGCTGGTTTCCATCGCTGCGGAGCCGCTAGGATCAATAAATCCCATAAGAAATTGTCTGGTGCTTTTCTTGGGGTGCGGCTCTGCGGGGCTCGCTCAGCCTGCGTGGGGCTGGGAAATCACCCAGGGGCGTCCAGTTTCAACCGGCAGGAGGCGGCTCCCCTCTGCCAGGGGGTAGGGGGGATCCCTTCCGCTAGCAGAAGAGCGGTACGGACAGGGGGCGGGGCCAAGACGCCCTGGCGCCGCCGCGCTTGGGGCCGTTAGGAGGGGGCGTGGCTCTTGCGTTTAAAGGCGGGGCCAGGATCGGCAGGGGCGGGGCCCGAGTCGGCAGGGGGCGGGGCTCGAGTCGGCAGGGGGCGGGGTCCGGGGCAATGAGGCCTGTTCCCTCGGGCTGGAGTCTGGCCAGGGCCTGCTGGCCTCCGCGTCACCATGGCAGCGGGAACGCAGCGGCGACGCTGTAGCAGCTGGATGCCCAGTTCGGAAGGGCTGGAGGCAGAGATGTTGAAACCGACGCACCAGTGATTGAAGCGGTAGGTACTGAACGGTGGTGGGTGCCTGGGAAGTAGTGTTAGCACCGACTGAGCATCCAGACCAGAGCTGGGGACACACGGAAGGTGGAAGGTGATATGGGCAGGAGGAGGTGGGAGTCTCGGGTTCCTAACCGGCTCTGAGCCTTTGTAGGTTCATGAGGTGTAGTTCCCAATTCAGACTTGCAGAGCCTGGAGACAAGGAGTAAAACACTTTGCCTTCTCAACCTGCACACCATCGTCCCCAAAGAACGCCGGCCCTCTCTTTGTCCCTAAGAGGGATGGTCCCTTAGGATGGATATTTTTTATTTTTATTTATTTATTTTTCTTTTTTGAGACTAGGTCTCGCTATTTTTGCCCATGGAACCACAGGCTCTCGTTGCCCGGGGTACCACAGACTCAAGCAATCCCCAGCCTCAGCTTCCCAGGTAGCTGGGATTACAGGCACGCGCCACCACGCCCAGCTATTTTTTTGGAACTAGGTCTCGCTACGGGCCCCAGGCGGGACTCGAACCGCGATCCCTAGCCCCGGCCGCTTCCTAGGCTGAAGCTTACAGGCACGAGCCACGGTGCCCGGCCCCCTTAGGATGGATAGAGTACTGAAAATGGAACCGTAGCCCACAAAAAAATGTTGCTAATGAGAGCAGCAACTTCAAAGGGTGAGGATTTAATGCACCCAGAGCAAGATGTGGTCAGATGTGGGCTGCTATTACTACCACTATCACCGTCACTATTTCCTGGCCTGTTCTCTCTGGAATAGACCTAGTGCCAGTGGATTCAGAAGAGGGGCTGGAGAATGCCTATACCACTGCTTGGCAGAGAAACTCCTTCACCTATTTCCTATTAGGAAGGAGTAATAAGAATACTTATCTCTAGGGGTTATTTACTCTGATGGGCAAATCAGCTAATGTAGGCAATAGCGCTTTGTAAACTCAAAAGTGCTATGTAAAAATTTCCACCGTAGAAGAGAAATGCTGCCTTTCTAGGTTAAAACTGGGTTCTCAAGTATGAAAAAAAAAAAGTGCTTCAGGAAGGAGAGTTCCTATCCTCTCCTGTTTGTCTTCAGAATCCTTCCTAATTCCTTTGATAAAGGTAGTAGGGATGGGGAAAGGTGGCTAGTGATAGGGTAGCATTGTTCTTTATTACTATTAAAACACGAGTGACTAGTTTTAAAAATGCTAGTGGGGTGGCCCTGTTGTGATCATGATGTCTTGGGTTCATTTCTTGCTAGTCAGGCTGATTGTTGATATTTCTTAAAGTCAGTCAGTTTGGGACAGGGGCCTGATCCTATTAGACCGGTTTAGTTTTTAGACTTTTCCCCCTATCTTATATTTTTGCACAGTTCTTTCTCTTTTATTTTAAGGTGGCCCTGATCCAGCTCATCGAGGGACTCTGAAAATGGGAACCCAAGTGGTTAAGAGAGTCTGTAACTCCCTGCTGCCAGCCCAGCCCTCTGTAAGTTTCTGATATACTATTGAGAGGAGTGTGACAACACTGTAGACATTTCAGTCTGGCTCTACAACTGGGGGATTTCTTTATTTGAACAAAACTGTCATACATTTGCTTTCTTTTCTTGCTTCCTCTTCTTGAGGAAATTCTCACTTGATGCACATCATCTTTTTCTGGATTTAATAAAATCAGGCAGAGATTGAAAAATTCTAGCTATGAATCAGAACACTTGTGTTGCTTAAAAGTTTTAAATAAAGTTTGTTATGGAAATTCATAAACGATAATTATAGAGCATTTGAGAAATATTGCAAAGTATGTTTTTCTTTTAAAAAAAGGTAATTCTTTTATCCATAAGCAATCACTGTTAAATTTTATTTATTTATTTATTTTTTTGAGACTAGGTATTTTGCCCGGGGAACCTCAGGCTCACATTGCCCGAGGTACCACAGACTCAAGTGATCCCCAACCTCAGCTTCCCAGGTACCTGGGATTACAGGTGCATACCACCACGCCCAGTTATTTTTTTGGGACTAGGTCTGGCTATGTTGCCCCGGGTGGGTCTTGAACCCATGGACTCAAGCAATTCCTAGCCTCGCTCCATAGGCTGCAATTAAAGGCACGTGCCACCGTGCCCAGCCCCACTGTTAAATTTTAGAATATGTTTAAGTCTTCTCTCTATATTTTGCAAGATTTTTGAATTAAAACCTTTTGAGTTTTAAAACATTTTTTTTTAATCTGAAATGATTAAAATATTTCTTTTAATATGGGGACAAATGTTTGGTAAATTTTATAGTGGTGGTAGTTTTCATGACCATTTCTCTGTCATGGGACTTTTAGGTTCCCCTCCCTCCATTGTAAATAATTAATTGATTTCCTAACTTAGGACCTTTTTCTTAGGGTAGAGAATCCCACAAGTGGAATCCTAAAGTCAAAGAATGTGAACATATTAAGTAATAAATTACTGTTAAAAGAAGAATTACGGTATCAGATTTCATATACTACCTTCACAGGAGAGAGGGGTGCCAGGTGGTAGATACAAAAGTCCCTGCTGGTAATCTGGCTACCTCCTGCAATCAGAGACTGAACCCTGCAGAAAGATTATTGCATAGCAAAGTCCTTAGTAATTATGGAGTCCCAGCACATTGAGCCTGGAGGCCTTTACGTTGTTTTCATTGTAGAGAAACTCCAGGATCATTTCCAAAATGTCCACCAGATGGCACTAGTCTTAATCTAATTTTTACCGTATGCTAGCAGATAACTTCTGATATGTGCGTTTTAAAAATTCATGAAGAGTATATTTGCATATCTGCTTTGGCTCAGCTTATATTAAGCATAAGCATCTGGTGATTACTTTGGCATCTTCTAAATCCAGTCTCTCACCATTCTGTATCCTTTTTCTTTTTCCTGCCCACTCAGTCTGTCAGCTCTGTACATTCTGTACCCATATGCTAATATTGGATCCTCGATTTTACTAGTTTTACTATTCTTTCTTTTTGTCTTGTTTCTTGTATGTATATTTGTGTAACTGAGTTCTTGAAGTTTTTGCTAAAAGAATGAACCAGGTATATAATGACATATAGTAGGCATGCTGCTATATATTTAATTCATGTTTAATGAAATGATGTATTGAAAGAGAGGAAAACATAGAGGGGTACCAAAAATTATTTATACTTGTCTTGGAAATACGGTAAAAGAGACGAAGAGTTCCATTTTTTAATTACTATAATTAAATGCTAGACAATATAGAGCTTACAATGGTCTCTACATTTTAAAGAAAGGAAGAGGCATTTATTCATTCAGACAGTGTGTATTGAGCATCTACTCTGCACCAGGAAGTAATCTTGGTTCTGGAGATATACCAGGAACACAATATTCAAAATCTCCTGCTTTGCCGGTCACGGTGGCGCTTGCCTTTAATCGCAGCCTATGGAGCAAGGCCAGGTCTAGGAATTGCTTGAGTCTGTGAGTTCGAGACCCAGTCTCAAAAAATAACTGGGCGTGGTGTCGCGCACCTGTAATCCCAGCTACCTGGGAAGCTGAGGCTAGGGATCGCTTGAAGTCTGTGGTACCCTGGGCAACGTGAGCCTGCGGTTCCCCGGGCAAAATAGTGAGACCTAGTCTCAAAAAAAAAATCTGCTTCGTGGAGTTCACATTTCGGACATGAGAAGGCAGACAATAGACAAAGAACCAAAGATCAATATAGACTATGTGGTGAATGTTATGAAAAAATAATAAATCAGGCAAAGAAATTTGGGAGTGCCAAAGTGAGGGGGGGTGTTGTCTTTTTTTTTTTTTTTTTTTTTTTTTGAGACTGGGTCTTGCTATTTTTGCCTGTGGAACTGCTGGCTCAGGTTGCCTGGGGTACCACAGACTCAAGCAGTTCCCAGCCTCAGCTTCCCAGGTAGCTGGGATTATAGGCGCATACCATGACGCCCGGCTTCCTAGGCTGCCACTTACAGGCATGCGCCACCGTGCCCGCCCGGGTGTTTTCATTTTAAATGGAGAAGTAGGAGAAGGCCAGATGGAAAGAAGGTCTGAGGAAAGACCTGAGAGAAGAGCAAGAGGGAGGGAGCTAGGGGTTATCTGGGAGATGAGTGAAGCAGACAGATTAAGAGCAGATTGTTCTTGACTGTAACAAAGTCAAGAGTGGTGAGGAGAGTTTTGTGAGGACTCAGAACCTGAGCCAGGCCTCCTGAAGACTGACACACAGAAGTGTGGGGCTTTCTGGGCAGAGTTTCAGCAGTGAAGGTGCAGCGGGTGGAGGAGATGAACTTTCTTCTTTAGACACTGAGGAGTCTGCTAGCCTGGACCAAGGTGATTGCTGGGGGGAGGCTTGAAAGCTGGGTGCAGCAAGTTTTATCTGACACTAATTAGAGGGAGTGATGGGAGGTATTTGCACCCTAGAGCAGCGAGATGAGTGTATTTTCTTTTTTTTTTTTGAATTAATTAACTTGTATATATATATATATGTGTGTGTGTGTGTGTGTGTGTGTGTGTGTGTGTTTTTACATCTTTGTATTTCCCAGGGATCACCCACCACCTTCTCCATGTCCACTCCCTCCCATCTCCCCCCCCCCCAAGTTGTGTTCTTTAGTTTGGCTGTTAGCTTGTTTTGACTTTTCCTCCTGGACTTTTGCTTATTTTTCCTATATCCCATATATTAGTGAAACCATTTGGTTTCTGTTTTTTCATTCTGGCTTGTTTCTGCTAATATGATTTCTTCTAGGTACATCCATGTTATAAATTTGTCACGTTTGTCACTTATGAGTGTATTTTCTAAGGAAGATGACGGGGAGTGAACTGGCAGAAAAGCCTGGAGATAAAAAAGAGCAGTTTGGGAGCCAGGTTTGGCACCTTTGCTGGCAGATGTGAGCCCTTTCGTGTATATTTATGCTGATGTCTCTGAAGATAAATGCAATAGAAACTGCAAATATGAATTCCTGCCAAGGAATTCACTAAGGCGAAAAGCTAGAAAAAAAGATCAAGAAATTTATCAGAATCATTGAAAAGATCTTCATTGACAGATGTGTTTATTGCAATCGCCCCTCTGCTTCAGAGTCATTAATGAGTGCCCATAATAGATGTGTTAACTTTTACACTGGTGTGAATTTCACACATCTTCCTCCCATACAAGGAGAGTCACAGTCAATATTTTCACTACATGACAGTTCTGTTGAAGGCTCCAAGTTTTACTTAGGCTAACATGTTATTATCTGCTTTAGCAGAAGTGATGAATGAGCATAATGTTTCTTCCACTGGCTCATTCATTCAACTAAAACCATTTCCTCAGTGCCTTTGACATGGCAAATAAAAGATACTGCATAAAGACTAAGAACCTGGACTTTGGCGCTGTTTGGTAACTATAGAGCCTAGGGCAAATGGCTTATCTTCCAAACCTATCTTTCTTCATATATAAAATGAGAACAATTAAAAAATCCTGTTTATGGCAGATCATCAAAATGAGCTAGTGTTTGTAAGTGCATAGTACAAGACCTGGCACGTGGCAAAAGATCAGTGTTGCTATTATAACTGATATGTATAGATATTAGGCTAGTGTTTAGTGAGGGAGGGATCTGCCATTGTTGCTAAGATAACACGGGGCCAAGGAGGCCTATTATAATTAAAAAAAATCAAGTGGCATGTCAGAGAGGCACAGAGATCAATTTGCTGAGACTCTGCTTCTTCTCCCAGGCAGAGAGGGTGACAGTACTACAGTGGTGGGGCTGATTTGCAGCTTTCCAAGCTCCAGCCTTTTCCTAGTTATTACTAGGTCTCTCAGTAACCCACTTATTCTTCTAGCTATTGTTTTACTGTCACAAATGGGTGAACTGAGGAGAGAAGAAAATCTAAATCTTAGTGTTGCTTAGAGCTAAAGCTCAGTTCTTTATCTGAGCTAATTTCTTTTATTTATTTCTTTTTTTTTTTTTAAGAGACTGGGTCTCACTATATTGCCCAGGGTTGTCTCGAACCCGCAGACTCAAGTGATCCTTAGTCTCAGCCTCCCAGGTAGCTGAGATTACAGTGGGCATCACCATACCCTATCTGGACTAATTTCTAAGACTGATTGTGATAAGCAAGTGGAACATTATCTTTTGAGCAAAAAAAAAAAAAACCAAAAAAATACATTTATATGATTGAACAGAATTTTTTGCTTTTTGCAAGTGTGAGAGATAAGACTTGGGGAAGTATATCATTTGTATTTAAAATGTTTAATTTTAGAATATCTCTATAGTTGTGGGAAGTTCAACAGTTGTTCTATAGTTCCATAGTTGTAGGGAGAACAGAATATCTGGAAACTTTATTATCTACATTTAAGTGATCTCAGATTAAATGCCATTTAAACTTTAACTTCATATCTTCATTAGACATACCTCAGGTGTTCAATAGCCACATGTAGCTGAATAGGACAGTACAGATATAGAACGTTGCCACTATCACAGCATATTCTGTTGGATACCACTGCTATAGAATATGTGGTTGGTATAATTATAGACTGCCAGGAAATGGTGCAGTTTTGGACCATATGCCCGAGGGTAAATCTTTCATCCATTTTAATTCCTGCAGCCTACTGTGAGGTGCAGGGCAAGCACACAGGACTAGGCCTCGGAAGCCTTTGGTTCAGCTCTTAGAACCCACATTGATCTACCCAGCGACTGTGAGCATCTGTCCTATCTGTGGTTCCTTCATCTGTTAAGTGATGGATTTGGGCCAAGTGAGATATTTTTCTTGAGCTTTAAAATTGAGACTTTTTTTTTTTTGAGGAACACAGAGTTCACAGGTGCTACTTTATTTTATTTTATTTATTTTTGAGACTAGGTCCCACTATTTTTGCCCATGTAACCGCAGGCTCACGT
Source organism: Uropsilus gracilis (assembly GCA_004024945.1). Classification (NCBI taxonomy): domain Eukaryota; kingdom Metazoa; phylum Chordata; class Mammalia; order Eulipotyphla; family Talpidae; genus Uropsilus; species Uropsilus gracilis. Next base: position 30,658 of record PVHY01007646.1, on the reverse strand, counting down.
TGCCCGGGGTACCACAGACTCAAGCAATCCCCAGCCTTAGTTTCCCAGGTAGCTGGGATTACAGGCATGCGCCACCATGCCCAGCTATTTTTTTTGGAACTAGGTCTCGCTACGGGCCCCTGGTGGGACTCAAAGCACGATCCCTAGCCCCGGCCACTTCATAGGCTGAAGCTTACAGGCACGAGCCACCTACAGGTGCTACTTTAATAAAAGACTAGGTGTTTGAGAAATGGAGACCTCTTGGCACAGATAACTGTTAGCAGAATGCCTCTGACATCTTCATATTTTCTTTTGTGCCCAAAGTATGAGTGGTTGTCAACCAATTAGAACCCTCTAACCAGGAATCCACCGACTGGGTGTTTGGGCTTTGCATCTCTGTGCGTGGAGATGTGTTACATACAGTTTTATGCTGTTGGAAGGTTCACAGTTCTCTTTGAAAAGGGCCCTGATGCATTAACATGGATTATTGATCTGCCTGCAGCTACACTGTGAACTGTGTGGATGCCCAGGGTTCTTCACCATCAGATTCTGAAGGACTGTGGTCTTCTGACTTGTGGGTTGCCAAGAATCAGGAGACCTTAGCTGAAACAGAACCCACAGCATTCAACCAGCAGCCACCACGCACCACCTCTGCTGGCCTTCCGTGTTCAGCTTGCTGTGGTCAGAGGGAGGTGTCCCTTTTCTCAGAAGCAGCTTTGTGTTGAGCAGCTCTGCACACTCAGACAAGATGTTGCCAGTTCTGGCTGCTCTGGGAAAAGATTCTTTCCCCTTTTTATTTTGTCGGGGGATGGGGAGGAAGAGAGAAGAGAGAGGAGGGAGAAGGGAAGAGGAGAAAGAGGAGGGGAGGAGGGAGAGAAGGAGAGGGGGTAGTTGTGGAAGTCAAGGGGTTGAAGAGGAACCATGATTCACTTTTCTTGCTAAGGCTCTCATGGGGATTTGGGGAGCAGATCAGGAGCTTCTGCACACCTTCCAGGGTAGAATACTAGCTCCTCAAACTACCGCTATCATCACTGACCAGCTGTGTTCTTGGGCAAAGCCCTGTCTCCTTTTTTTTTTTTTTTTTTTTTGAGACTAGGTCTCTCTATTTTTGCCTGTGGAACTGCAGGCTCTCATTGCCCGGGGTACCACAGACTCAAGCAATCCCCAGCCTCAGCTTCCCAGGTGGCTGGGATTACAGGCACGCACCACCACGCCCAGCTATTTTTTTGGTACTAGGTCTCACTTCGTTACCCTGAGCGGGACTCGAACCGCAATCCCTGGTCTCCGCCGTAGCTTCCTAGGCTGCCGCTTACAGGCACGCGCCACCATGCTCGTCCCAGCCCTGCCTTCTGAGCCTGTACACAGCAGGCACTTCCCCTGTGCCGGAGATGACAGAGGGTCACATAGTACCGGGTGTTCTTCCAGCGTCCAGTTTTCCGACGTCACAAATCTGCACGGGAAAAATATTTTCCCCAGTACGAATGGCTAGTCTTGTTTAAAATACACCAGCACACCTGTGGTTTGAAGAATTAGATATAGGAATGGCCTTGAGCAACTTCTTCAAAAGCACCAGCACATTTTGGGGTGATTTTTATTTTCACAAAAGCTCATTTCTTTGAAAATTCATGGAAAATAATGGGTTTCACATTTTAGCATTTATAGGCAGGGAGGCCTTTGGGTACAGCCTTGCTCATCCTTGACTTACTACCTCGTTTTCTTGTCCTCTGTGTGATTTGCTCAGCACCACTCTATTAAATGCGCTCCAGTCAACTATCAATAGCTACAGTTCGCTTTTCTTTCCCCCTTTTTGCACGCTTTCTGGCTGATTTTTTTCCTTTCCCTTTTTCTCTCTATTCTGCTTCTCCTTGAGCCTCACCTTTCCAGTCCAGGCCCAAGTGGAAATAGGTTGCTGTTTTCAGTTTGGGGGGGCCTGGGGGTGGGGAGGAGGGACCTATGATTCACTCCCTTCCGGTGGGGTGGGGTGGGGTGCCGGCGGTCTAAAATCAGCCCAGCCTCGGAGTGTATTGATGTGTGCGGTGTGCGTTCAGGGCACGTCTCCCTGCAGACCCGGAGTGCGCTTCCAAGCGCATGCACACACCGGCACGCCCGCCTGGGTGTCAACGTGTATCTCTGTGTGTAGTGCGTACTCACGCCGGTACGCCCGCCTGCAAGCCTGGTGTTTGTTTCTGCAGTGCACACACGCCCCCACCTTGTGCGTGCGCCCGTGGCTGTGCAGGGCGCGCATCCGCCCACCAGCCCGAGCGCCCCCGTGCTCTCTCCCTGACGCACGCCGGGCCTGGGGTCCGCCCTCCCCGTGCCCTTGCACCCGGGACGCGCCCAGCTGTTTCTATAGGAACCGCGACCGCGACCGCGCCGGGCCCCCGCCAGCCCAGGCCCCCGTGCGAGCATGCCCAGTGGAAACCGCTAGTTTGGCTCGGGCCGAGGTTTCCAGTAAGTGGCATGCGGGACTCCGGAGGGATCCCGAGGAGCTGAGCCGAGCCTTTGTGTGCAAAGGAAGGCGGTGGCGGCCGCGAGCCTGGAGACCCCGCCCGGGGCGCCCCCAACGGGAACAATGCTGGCTTGCCTGACCCGGGGGAACTTACTGGACGTCCTGCAGGAGGGCTTCAACGAGGTAACTGCCCGCGCCACCCACTCCCCAGCTTCCCCCCCACCCCCTGCGCGCCTCCCGCCTCATCTCTGGCAGGGGTCTGCCGCCAACCCCAGCCTCCGGGGACCCTAAATCAGTCGTCCGCCCAGCCGGCTGGGCGGTGGGAACGGCGTGGGGGGCTGGGGGTGAGCCTCGAGGAATCGGAAGGCTCGCTGCCTCGGGCTAAGCTGGGCCATGACCTGCCCGGGTGGCTTTCCCTGCGCCCAGGAGAAGCGAGCAGATTCAGAGTTTGCCTCCCAACGACTGAGGTGGTGGTTCCCCCTTCTGGGGATTCTCCCCCGGGAAATCCCCAGGGAAGCCCCTGGTATTTACAAAAAAATCCTCCTTCTGTTTCCCCGAGCTGAGCTGCAGAGCCGAGGGAGGGGTGGACGGCTGTGGACGGCCTCGCATTGGTAGAAAGTTTGAGAGCAGGCAGGGTGAGGAGGTGGCCCCTTGGAAGTGCCCTCTTGGAGCTTATGACCCTTTCTAAACCCACAGTCAAAGGCATGGTTGGCAGAGAGGCACCGGGGACAGAGGGCCCAGAATGTCTGGACTCAATTCAGGGACGCTCCATTTGCCACCAACGCCCCCCTCCCCTCCCCCTACAGAGTCTCTGACCAGGGTATGCCATATCCTGTCAGAGTCAGAGACTCAGTGCCCGGGTCTCTGCTCAGAGTCTCTGACTCTGACAGGGTATGCGCTGGCACTTGGCTGAGGTCACCTGCTCTTTACTCATTCCCATCTCAAAAGTCTGTTATTTCTTCCACTGACCTTTCTCGTGACACAGGGAATTCTGGTTAAGGATCCTTCCTTCTTGCCCTCTTCTGTTGCTTCAGAGCCCCACCCCCTTGGCGTGCCCCATGCCAGCATCCAGGGACCAGAATGCAGGAGCGGACTGTTGTGTCTCTTTCTCCCTCTCCCCTTTCTTTCCCTCCCTCATGTTTTCCCCTTCCCATCTTCCTGGGATTTAAGCTTAGTTGATTTTCAATGACACAATTACCTCGTGTTTGAATACATTCTCTTCTTAAACATGAAGACTGAGTGCCTTTGGCCATTCCTGCCTTCCCCCCAGAGGTTGTCCTTCTCAAGAATTTGTGTCTAGATTGTCTTCCCCCAGCTGCATTACAGGCTCTTTTCATAATTCCTGTTTCTAATTAGGAAGCTCTGCAGCCTGAGACCTGACTCAGAACCTCCCCCAGACCTGGCCCCCGTGCTTGCTCGAGCCTTGTCCCTGACACAGAGGAGAACTGCAGCTATGCCGTCCCAACCTCACCAACTGAGTCAGAATTTTCCTTTGGCAGAGGGTGTCACCACCTTCACCGCCTGCACTGCAGGGCCACTTCGTTGCACCATTTCCCTCTTAACACAAAGAGCTGCAGTCAGAGTTGAAACACAGTGGAGCCAGGAATCTCTTACTCCAGAGCTTCCAGTCTCCCTGCATCCTCCTTTCTCACTCCTGCCTCTGGATGGCCCCGGGCCTAGAACTTCAGACCATCTCAGTCATCTGACAGAAGCTCCTGAGGTGCCCTGATAGCCACACCACCCCTCTTTTTTTTCACTCAGCTCCCAGTTATCGGGGTCCACTGTTTTATTAGGGGGGCTTTGCCTTCTGGGTTTTGCCTTCGCTCATTTTCACTTCCCATCCTTTCTGCTGAAGAACCAGGTAAACCGAGAGGCTTGGCTGTTGTGTGTGTGTCTGCACCTTGATGCTCCCTTAAATAGCCCCTGACCTCTGACTCTTGTAAAATAAAAGTGGGGAAGGGAAACAGCAGAGTTTTCTTTCTCTGGTGGTAGCGGCGTCTTCGGACCAACAGGAACCACACAACTTTATGATCTCGTCTCTGGAGTAAGGTGGTAAATGTCTTTTTCCACCTGTCTTGTCAGTCTCCCTCTACCCCGTCCACAGGCCAGAGTCTATCCATTCCCTTCAAGCTTTGAACTCTGACAGCCAATAGGTACTTTAGATTTCTCTGAGAAACTGAGGAACACCTAAACAAGGCTAATAGTTGTGGTCACTTACAGTTTAAGGCATTCTCTCACAGGTATAATTTTTTTGTGATAGGTTTCACTATTTTTGCCTGGGGAACCGCAGGCTCACATTGCCCGTGGTAACACTGACTCAAGTGATCCCCAGCCTCAGCTTCCTCAGGTAGCTGGGATGACAGGCGTCCGCCACCACACCCAGCTCTTTTTTTGAGACTAGGTTTCGCTGTGTTGCCCTGGGTGGGTCTCGAACCCGCGGACTCAAGCGATTCCTAGTCTCGGCCTCGCTTTGTAGGCTGCGATTAAAAGCGCACACCACCGTGCCCGGCCTGTATTTTTAATTTCTGTTGTTTGAGTCTTGTGACAAGGATGTAAGCGGGGACTTAAAAGCTGGTGTCGCAATATCCTTCAGTGCCTTGGAGAAACGCTTCGTCCGAGGCTAACACTACCACACGTGTATCCAGTGCATCCCTGGGGAATGAGCCAAGCATCACTGGAACTATGCTCCATCACTCAGATGCTTTTAGGTGTGGTGAGTGCGGTGACCTCATTCTTGGTGGCAGAGAAAACTGCCACAGGATGTGAAGCTCTGGCCCTAATTGCTTAATTACCAGGATACCCTGTAGCAGAGAAACCCTGCCCTCTGAATCAAGGCTTCCCTCTATTCCCTGTTGGACTCTGGTCTCAATCCATCTGCCTCTCTGTGTCACCGCGCCTGGCACAAGTTTTTTTCTGCCATGTTCCCTGAATAGCGCCCTGGCCTCAGCATACCTGACAGGTGATTCACAGAGCTGCGGCATGTCAGTGCCCCAGTGCAGTCCCTTTTACTGCCACGGCTCACCTGCATTGTGTCCTCACCTCAAGTTTTGGCCCCCGCCACGTAGTCTAGCAAGCCCTGACTTCCCTCCTCTCCCCTCCCTGGCTATGGGCCCGGCCAGGCTGTCACAGTCTCCCCATTCTATATAGCTCCCTGAAACCGAGGTGTGTGTGTTTCCCCCATCACGTGGTCTTGATGCTCTCAGAGGAATGTTGTTTTTGGATCTTGTGCCAACGGGCATTTCTCAGGACTGGACTTTCTTTTTTTTTTTTTTTTTTTGAGACTAGGTCTCACTATTTTTGCCCATGGGGCTGCAGGCTCTCATTGCCCGGGGTACCACAGACTCAATCCCCAGTCTCAAGCAATCCCTAGTCTCAGCTTCCCAGGTAGCTGGGATTACAGGCACGCACCACCACGCCCAGCTATTTTTTTGGACCTAGGTCTCACTACGGGCCCCAGGCGGGACTCGAACCACAATCCCTAGCCCCAGCCGCTTCATAGGCTGAAGCTTACAGGCACGAGCCACCGTGCCCGGCCAGGACTGGACTTTCTTCAGAAAAGAGAAACTAGAGACTCAGTAAAAGATTTCACCTCCCACCTCATTTGCACATTTCTATTAGTTGTGAGTTCCACTGACATTCCCTGGAGGTGTAGGTGTGAGGAGGGCAAGGAGGAGAGCAAAAGAGAGGCTTCAGGTCTTGTGTTGGAAGCTTCTGATCTAAGGTAGGGCTATGGTTTAGCTAATAATCATTCATTCCTTCAGTTACTTGGTCATTTGCTGGGTGAGGGGGCTGGATAAAATCATCGAAAAACACTTGGTTCCTGCTTCCAAGGAATTTATAAGGGGGGGGGGGACCCAACATACTGTGCTGAAGAAATAGACTACGATGCTTACTGTGTCATGAAAGAGGTAGTGTTTGTGGGAGCTCCTAGAGTTCCCTTCCTTCTACTTGGGGTTATTGTGAAAAGCACCAAATAGTTACAACCCTACCTGCTCTGTGCAGCCAGACTTAACCCCCTGCTGGTGAACACGCATGCAAGCCACATTCAGCAGGCATTTACTAAATTACTGTGTTTACCAGGCACCATGCCAGACTCTGGAAATAGAAATCAAATAACATAGTCTGTGCCCTCCAGAAGTTTACAGCCCCAGGAAGAAACAGGAAATGTTCCTTGTGCAGATAGAGAAAACCTGTGCGTGGCTGTGGTGTGAGAGGCTTGAGGGACGTGAACCATTTGAGCGGTTTGGGGAAACTGGTTTGATGAAATGTTGGCCCCTAAGAAATCTGTTTTCTGAACTTCAGGCTCCTACTTTACCCTATGTCCAGGAAGACTTTTCCTATCAGTTTCCCTCCCAGTAGAAAAGGAGAAATTTGAATCCTACTATGAGATTCATCTTTGTGCCTGAGCAACAGAGAAAGACCCTTTGTCTGGGATTGTCCCCATGGGAGAACTTAGGGTGAGTGAGGAAGAGGATGGGCAGGTAGGGCATCTGTAGGGAGCCTCTCTTTGAAAGGGCTCCCGCCCATCTCCCTTGCATTAGGATCTGCAACATGGGGCCTTCCTGAGGCTCTCAGACCTTTCCACAGAGAATTCCTTGTGCTTTGTGGTGGAAATTAAAAGGCCTCTCAAGTCTTTAATGTAACAAAGCAGCCTCTTCCCCAACCTTCTCTTGTCTGTCCCGACTCATCTTTCCTCCTCACCGGGGCTTGCTGGCCTTGCGCCCGCAGGAGCCAGTGCCAAAGAAGCAGATGCTCCCTGGCAGCAGGAATCAGGCAGCTTTATGTCCTCCTGGTGACTGATGGGCTCCAGGCGTGTGGAACAGCCGTGGGGCGCTGTTTGCCAGATTGCCACGCCCCCAGGCAGTTCAGAGAGCTGGGGTAGCTAGAAGTGCTTCAGCAGCCATGGGCCAGGTCTGGCCTGTGTGTCCAGGCGGTGAAGCCCAAAGCGACAGCTTTCTGCGTGGATTGTATTTCTTTGCTCTCCAAACCAGGCCCCACTTATGTGGCCAAAGAACTAATAACCTGCAGCTTTGGGGCATGGCAAGGGGGCTACAGAACCAACCCCAGAAGCCTTGAGGGTGGCTTCCCTGCCCTGTTTTGAGGATGGGGGACACCATAGACCATACAATGATATCGCACTGGTCACTCATTTCCTTATTCACATGCATCTATGGGACATTTCCCTCATAAATTGCACCCATGAAGGCACTGCATGTTTGTGGAACTCACAGCCAATGGAGGTGCAAACATAACAGGAGAAGATTCTTTACCCAATCTCTAGTCTTCCACTTTCTGGTACACCATCCTTCGGCCACTGGGCCAGTATGAATAACCCTGCCCATACAGGGGAGAAGAATGATAGTTTTGATGTGCAAACTTTATTTTTACCTAGTTAGCCACCAGGTTCCATGAATACGTGGCTTTTCCTGGCCCAGTAAAAGCCTGAAACAGTTCACAGAAAAGAAATAAATGCTAGTGTTTTTACTTGCACAGTTTGGACCAATCAGAACTCAAGCGTTTCAGACCCTCCCTGCTTTCCTCTCCCTGCTTGCTCAATGATAACCCCACCCTCAGCAGCTTAGGTTTTGCCGCTCTAGTGTGAGTTCTAAACAGGCATTTAGTTGCCCTGCAAAACGGATTTCCTTCCTGGGCCACTCAGGTCTCCTTCCCAGCTCTCCCTCTAGCTCATGCAGAAACCCTGCTGCCTTTCTTGTTTGCTTCTTGCCTGCCAGCAAGGAGCCACACAACCAGCTCCTTGGACGGGCTGAGCTGGAAACAGCAGGTCCCACAGACATCTGTCCAGCGAAAGCCCAGGCAGTGCTTTTGCAGCTCTAACCAAACAAGTGCCCTGCAGGAATGCTGTTTGACCTTGAGGCATAGAGGAGGCTGAGCACAGAGGGCTAGGTCTGCAGATCTCTTTGAAAGGAAGGGCAGGTCCCAAAGTTAAACAGAAGAAAAGTTACATTTGGTATCAGAAAACTCTCAAGGTCAAGGTTGCCTGCACAAAAGAATAGGAGGACAGCGTCTCAAATGGAAGAGTTGCAGCTCATATCCTGGGCTCATTTGGAGTGTCTCAGCAGAAGATGATGGAAATCGGAAGGTTCCTTGGTCCTTCACACCAGCCCTTTCTCAGCATCACCACAGCTCTTATGACTTGAGAGCGAGTAGCCCTTTGTGTTGAAAACCCTGTGCAGAACGGCTTAGACTGTTGCTGCATCTTTCTCTTGCCCTAAGGCCTGACTTTCAGTCTTTCTAGACTTCTGGATTACACAGGCATTCCAGCTTCCCCAGAGTGAGTGAGATGTTGATTCCCACCAGTGGTTAGTTCTGAGCTGTCACTGGTGTTGTATATTTGATTGTCTTAAATTAATCTGGGTGCAGGTGTACAGAGTTCATGTGGAGGTAATGGAGACATACTGAAATTTTAGAGACAGAATCCTAGACGCCAAGGAAAGGCTAAGCCATGGAAGGGATAGAACTGAATCTGAGAAACAATGAAAACCCAGTATTCAAAACCCTGGAGGATGCCTCCCTCTGCTTCCTGTTCTCTGGGGGGTAACTGTATCCCCTTTTACTGCAGTTGGCTTTTCTCTGTCAGGTGGACCGCAGGCCTGTGATAAAATCTCATTTGTGTAACATCTAATTTACAGCATTGCCAGGAAGAAAACCAGAAGCAGAATAAGAAATTGGTTCTCTGCCTAAAGAGCAAATCACTCAACTAGACCAACCAACCTGGCCAGTGGAGTCAGTGTATCACCTCAGCCTGGAGACCCGGCTGTGTATGTGAGGATGCAGGTTGCTACACAGGGAGAGAGCTGGGCAGCAATCTGGACTGTTAGCTACGCCGCCTCTGGGTCTGGCCTGAACCTGATTGGGTTCAACCTTTGCGTCTCCAGCCATTGCTGGAAACAGATCAAGAACTAGGGACATGCTGAAGACAGGTCACCATTCCCCCTCTTTTCATGTTGCTGAACCGATGGCATCTTCACCAAACTGTAGACTTGTAAAATGAGGATACTAGAAGGAAACAAAGGGGAGTGGGTTGGGTTTTTTTTTTTTTTTTTTTTTTTTTTTTGTGTGTGTGTGTGTGTGTGTTTTTGTGTGTGTTTTTTTGCTTGATTTGAGCTGCTGCAAGATGCCTTCGGAAGTTACCAGGTGGCCCGACGAGGGTGGCACTTGGACATGGAGAAATGGCGGGTGGGTGGGTGAGCTGGGCTTTGGGTCTCCTGTCCTAGCCCTGAACAGAGACATTCTGCTTCTCCTTATACTTTATGTATCTGCTTAAGCCCAAGTTAAAATAGTTTTAATTGTATGAGATTAAAGGAAGGGAGGTGGGCAGAGGAGGAGAAAGAGAAATAAAACCATTAGTCCAATCCCGAGAGTCGCAGCCTCTTGCAAGGAGCCTCCTGTATTTCGTCTGCTGGAGAAGCAGCTCTGGTCAATTTAAAACCAAGCAGCAGAGCTGCTCAGGGCCTAAGCACCTGGCTGCGGGGCCTTATTTAGAGACAAGCATCTCTGTGGGGGTGTGGCCAGTGTGGCCAGTCCTCTATCCTGTCAGCTTTGTCCTTCCAGTCAATTTTTTCAGAGCTGGCAGTTGGCATTTGTAGCAGAAACAGTCTTGCCTGCCCCCGGGCTGAGGAGTACAGGTACCCTTAGGTCAAAAGAAGAGACCATCTGGGATTTAGTTTAGACTAGGTGGGAGGGGTGGAGTCCTAAAGCTGGTGTGACTGTAACCTGCGGCATTAGGTGGGGTAAGAATTACCCCACCTGAAAGGGAATTGTGACATTGTGACGTGTGCCTGTAAGCGACAGCCTATGGAGCGCGGCTGGGACTGGAGATCTCGCTTCGAGTCCCCCCCAGGGCAACATAGTGAGACCTAGTTCCAAAAAAATATATAGCTGGGCGTGGTGGTGCGCACCTGTAATCCCAGTTACCTGGGAAGCTGAAGCTGGGGATTGCTTGAGTCTGTGGAACCCCAGGCAACGTGAGCCTGTGGTTCCATGGGCAAAAATAGCGAGACCTAGTCTCAAAAAAAAAAAAAAAAACCACCTGATTGTGAATCTCTGGTCACTTTGATTAGGCACTGTGGAATAGATCCTTACAGACTTGGTGCCTTGACAAAGGCCTTTCTTCAATTAAAAATGATTATATCGGTTTCATTACAGACATGCTTATCAATCTTCTTATAATTGCTTGAATAGTAAACAGCCACAGTATTTTAATTATTCTCCTGGTGTGACCTCAGATGCCAGGTAGAGGTAGTTGAGCCTCTTTCTGTACCTCCTCAGCCTTGACGGAGGTCACATCCTTCAAGTACCCCACAGATATGGCCTACCCCTAATGTCTTGAACGCAGAATTCTCTGTGTTCAAAAACCCGAGTTTTCACTTTCCCCATTTCCGTCAACCTTACTTTTCATCAAGAAATTTTGCATCAAGTTCTCTCCCTGCTCTTCTCTCTCCTCTTACTTTATCAACTGTCATTCACTCATTCACTCATTCATTCATTCAGACTAGGTCATGCTATGTTGCCCGGGGAACTGCAGGCTCACGTTGCCCGGAGTACCATGGACTCAAGCAATCCCCAGCCTCAGCTTCCCAGGTAGCTGGGATTATAGGCACGTGCCACCACGCCCCGCTATTTTTTGGGGACTAGGTCTCACTATGTTGCACTGGGCAGGACTCGAACCACAATCCCCAGTCCCAGCCGTGCTCCATAGGCTATTGCTTATAGGCACATGCCACCATGCCCAGCATCAGACCGTATTTGTTAACCAGAGGGGGTTGCAGCAACATCTGGGGCCTACACTTAGAAAAGGGAATGAAGATTGCATTCATTGTCCACAGCTCATGTTCATAGACATGGTCCTCCCCCCCTTCTCCCTCCTCCCCTGCTCCTGGTCCCCCCTCTGGTTACTCCAGTTCCTTTCTCATCATCAGTTGTTGGTTGATGATTGGCCCATTGGTCTCTTCATGTTCTTTTCTGAAGCAGTGTCCTCCTGGGTGTTGTCCTGTGTTCCTGGGAGACTGCAGACCAGGCTGATCTGATCTCCATGAATAACCTTAGGGCAGGTGGTCCTTCTGAGCATGTCAGTCTGGTATGTGGAGTGGCTCTCCCCATTTCTCCGATTGTGGAATTCCCTGCGGTGGGGGAGTCAGTCTCTTTTTCTCAGGACCCTTATGATCTCTGGTTTCAGTGTCTCCTTGTTCTTATTGTGACTCATCCATTCATTCCATTGTTTGTCCGTTGGTGCTGCTTTTTTGGTCTTGTAGCTCTGGTAACTGACTTTGGGAAACCAATTCCCAGGCACTGGCCATGGGGGAGTCCCCTTGTGGGTTAGACCTCATCTGGTCGTTGGTCTGACTCACTCCTCTCTTTTGGGTCACAGTTCTCTGTGGACCACTGACACTTCTTTGTGGCTTTGCTCCCCCATTGAGATGGGGGGTGCTCCTAGCTCTGGTTGAAAGTGTCTCTGGATGGGGAGTTTAGCCCCAGCACAGCAGCAGGCATTTGAATGACAAAGGTAACTAGTGTGTGAAAGCTTAATGTTGATAAGCGCTCTTGCCTGTTTTGTAGCAAGCTAAGTTTCTCTGGTTTAAGATAAGCCGGAAAAAGGATTTTTAGTAAAAGAGCCTGCCCTCCCACCCCCATAACAGTTTCAGAATGCCACACTGTCCTGTTGAAGGTGTTGAAACTTTAATGAAATTGTGTAAGAAAACCAACAAAGCATGGTACTTAACCGAACTTACAAATGGGAGCAGCTGATCCGTTAAATCCAGCTATTCCTTAGGTTCGTTCCAGCCCACACAAGGAGTGGCAAGACCACATTATACCAAAAGAGGCAAGAACAAGATTTAATCACTTCTAAAAAGACAAAATAGACAAAAGTCACTAAGGGGTACAAGGAACCCTTCTGGTAATCATACCAACCAATTCAGTCTCTAGTCCAAAAATCTGCACATGGATCCTTAGCCACATGTACCCACAAAATGGCAGCTGTCCCACCTTCAAGCCAGATGAAAACACCAACATGGCATTGTCACTCTTCCTCCAAAAAGCACAGCTCCAGCCTTCTTTAAGCCCAAACCACCAAGACTCATTTGTAACAGCAGCAGCATCCACTTCAGACTTCTCATGATCCAACTTCTCTTCAGAGCTCCAGACAATTCCCAAGCTTCGCAGTTTCAAAGTTAAAACAAGTTTTCAAGTACCACATTTCCAAGTCCCCTCACCCAAGTTACAGGTTTCTTCAACATGCTTCCCCGGGCTCCTCACCAGCTTAGGCTGGGGATGGAAGCCCACAGTGTGGCTTCCTTCCCTGCTTTGCTGCCACACACGGCAGCAGCACATACAAGACCTCCAGCCTCCCTGTTGCTCCTCTGCTCTCTCCCTTTCCAAATTCCCTCACTCTGTTCCTCTTGCAAGAAGGCTTGGCTTCCCTTCTCCAAGTCTCTGCCCACCAGGGCACAATGACTGCCATCTTAATGTAGCCCTATCATGCTGGGGGCCACAGGCCCCAGTTTCACACAGCACCCCTATCATAAAGTCCAAGAGCTCTAGGTTTGATGCTGACGCCTTTCTTCACCATTGTCACCTGCCAGTGATGAGACTGCCCTGGAAGCTGGGAGCTGACTACACCTTTTGATTCTGTATGGTTTTATGGGTTTCGAGAACTTTTATCATCTCTGCCTCAGACACCCTCTCCTCTTTTTCAATTGACAAATATCCTTAAAGACCCAGACAGATGTTTCTCTCCTCTTGACCCTGCTGGGTCCCCATCCTTAGAGTCTGTGGCTCTTTTTGTGCATCAGTAGCATTTTACATAATTCTCCATTGCCACAGCAGTCACTTGGCATTGTGTATCATGTATGTACATGCCTTAATTATGCATGTGCCTGTAAGTGCTGGGGTTGGCAATGTGCTTAGCAGATAATAGGGACTCAAAAAATGTTGGTTGATTGGAATAAATGCTTGCACAAAAAGATAGGGTCTAGATGGATCTAGGTAGTTTCTGTGAGATAGAATCGAGCAAGAATTTTTTGAAGGTAAATGTGCATGAGGGAAAAAATAATGTATAAGGCCAAAGGTAGAAAAGATGTGGTTTAACAGCAGAAGATGTGACATATTAGGGGCTGTGGTGACAGTGTGAGGTGGAAGCAAAAGAAGAGAGGAAGAGGAAAAAGAGAAGGGCGGGGGAGGACGTAGGGGTAGAGAATGTTAAATATCTTGTTGAGGAAGCTTGAGTGTTGGGGTTTGATGCCCTGAGTGTTGTATTTGATCTGGCTTTTTTTTTTTTTTTTTTGAGGCTGGGTCTCACTATGTTGTCCAGGAAACCGCAGACTCGTTGCCTGGGGTACCCTGGACTCAAGCCATCTCCAGCCTCAGCCTCCCAGTAGCTGACATTACAGGCATGCGCCACCACGCCCAGCTATTTTTTTTTTTTTTTTTTTGAGACCAGGTCTCGTTATGTTGCCCAGGCAGGTCTCAAACCCACGAGCTCAAGCGATTCCCAGTCTCAGCCTTCTGTCCTAGGCTTGGAATTAAAGCCACGCGCCACCGCGGCCAGCTTTGTCTGGCTTTTGTGGTCTAAGGAATTTACACCAGGATAGCAATGGTTCTCAAAGTCATTGTGGTTTTTTTTTTTTTTTTTGAGACTAGGTCTTGCTATTTTTGCCTGTGGAACTGCAGGCTCTCGTTGCCCGGGGTACCACAGACTCAAGCAATCCCCAGCCTCAGCTTCCCAGGTAGCTGGGATGACAGGCGTGCGCCACCACGCCCAGCTATTTTTTTTTTTTTTTGGAACTAGGTCTCGCTACCAGCCCCAGGCGGGACTCGAACCGCGATCCCTAGCCCCGGCCACTTCATAGGCTGAAGCTTACAAGCACGAGCCACCGTGCCCGGCCTTCAAAGTCATTGTGTTTTTAAGAGATTTGGAAAATGATCAAAATATGCAGACTGCATACTTATATGATGAAGAAAATGGGAAATCACAAATATACAAAATAAGAGATGGAGAAATAACCCTTGAAACAGAAAAGATTATGAATCTTCTCAGATCAATGCAAATACATTTTGAACCTTTGATCTAATGGACAGTTTTCTAGGGAAAATTCTGATTATTAAAATTGATAGAAACAGAAAATTTAAAAATCCAGTTTCTGTAGAAGAACTAGGGAATATTATTAGGGAATTATTTCTCAAATGTGTAGGAATCCAGATTATTGCACAGGGGAACTACACATAGGAGATAATCCCAGTGCTCTGTAGATGATTTCTGAGTACTGAAAAGGATCTTCCTACTTCTTTGATGAAGCAAGTAGAATTTTTAATATCTAGGCCAGGCACGGTGGTGTGTGCCTGTAAGCGACAACTTACGGAGTTGCGGCGGGATCTGGGGATCAAGGTTTGAGTCCCACCCGGGGCAACACAGCGAGACCTAGTCCCAAAAAATAGCTGGATGTGGTGGCGCATGCCTGTAATCCTAGCTGCCTGGGAGGCTGAGGCTGGGGATTGCTTGAGTCCGTGGTACCACGGGCAACATGAGCCTGAGGTTCCATGGGCAAAAATAGCAAGACCTAGTCTCTCAAAACAAACAAACAAACAAAAGAATTTTAATGTCCAAAGATTATAAAAAGTGCAAAGTGAAATTGTAGACTAATATTTATTAATATCTATGAAAAAATACATATAGTACTAATACTTATGTCACAATATTAATACTAGATTAGAGTTCAGCACCACATTAAAAACATAGTTCACTATGTCCAGATGCAATTAATTCTAAGGATGCCAGGTAGGTTTGTTATCAGGAAATCTGTTAATATCATGTAGGACATTAATCGATCTCAGGAAAAATAACTTATTCCATAAATATTGATAAAATTTTTATCAGTACTCAAGAGCCATTCCTCATAAAAACATTCAAGAAAATAGCACTTCGTAGATTATTACTTAACATGATTATATATACACTATATATCAAATATACACAATGGGATTGTTTGCTATCTACCTATCTATCTTAAACCAATAATTTACTAAATTGGGAAATATTGCAAGTGTTTCCCCTAAATCCAGGAACAAAGAATGAATGCCCACTATCTCCACTACTATGCAACATTCTGCCTTTGCAGTTAGCTCTAAGGAATGGACTAAGTAAAAAGTCAAACTGATTTTTGCAAATGACATGATAGTAATCCTGGAGACCATAGAGAATCATTAATAAAACTCAAAAAATGTAAAATAAAGTCAAAGGATATGAAATGGAACACAGTGAAATCAACAGTTTTCATGTATATTAAAGATAATTTGTTAAAGAGCATAATGATGAGAATTCCCCGTTATAGTTGCAACAAAAAAGACAGAATTCTTAGAAATGAATGTAACAAGAAATGTGAAAAACCTGCCAGAAGAAAGCCTTACAAGACTACTGAAATATTTTGAACAAATAGAAAGATGTCCCCCATTCATGATAGATCAATTTGACATCATAAATATGAAAGTTCTCCCTACATAATTGATACATTTAATAAAATTAACAATAAAAAGTTCAACAGGAATTTTATCTTTAACTTTAGTAAGCTAGAACAGTAGATACTAAAGTTCATGTCCAGAAGTAAATATGAAAGAATAGTCAAGAATACACTACAACTTTTTTTTTCACTAGAGAATATTAGCACCACTGAACATTAACATTTGCTATGAAGCCTCTAGACTTAAAATATTGTGGGTATGGTACATGTATAAATAAATGTACAAGTGATATAGAATCAAAATCCAGGAATAGATAGAAGAACTTATAGAAATTTAATGTAAGAAAAAAGTTGACATCTCAAGTCACTGGAGGTAAAGATTTTTTTTATAAATGGTGCTGGAACAGTTAGGTACTTCTTTGAAAAAGGACAGATTGACTCCTTATCATCCCCCATATACCAGAATCTCAAAGTGAATTAGGGATCTAAAATAAAAAATGTAAATATACAAGAACTAGAAAAAAAAAATAGGTGAATCCTTCTTTTACCTCAATGTAGGGAAAGGTTTTCTGTTTATTGCTTCAAAATTCAGAAGCAATAAAATGTTTCTACCTGTTTATTGCTTCTGAATTGAGATGCAATAAAGTAAGTTATCGCTAAATCTGATTAGATAAAAACAAAAACATTTTATGACCAGAAAAACATCATAAAGTTCAAAGACAGCTGCAGAATAACCTGCAGTATATATCAAGACAAAAAGATAAAAACACTAGTCGATAAGGAACTCCTTATTGGAGGGACAGAGGACCCAAAACTTCAATAGAAAAATGTAAGAAAGACACAGTCAGTTCACATAGATAGAAATAAAAGTATAAATGATATAAAAGAATCTTAAACCTACAAAAAGAGGCTGAAGCTCATAATTAAAGAAATGCAAATTAATGCAACACTAATGATTTCTCATCTATTGCTTTGGCAAAAATTAGAAAGTGTGACAACATACTCTCTTAGCAAGGATGTGGGAAAACCTGTACTTTCATTCATTGCTAATGAGACTGTAATTGAATACAACGTTTGAAGAGGGAAATCGGAAATATACTCGCCTTTTGTCTTAAACCCACCTCCTAGAATCTATCCTGAAGATAGACCTCCAGCAACATGAAAACATATGTGTAAGATTACTCGTTGTAGCATTGCTTTCAGTGGCAGGATAGTGGGGAAAACTTAAGTGCCCATATATAGGAGAGTGACTGAGTGAGCAAAGATATATCTACATGTTGGAGTAATATGCAGCTATAAGAAATGAGTAGTAGGCTCATATTCCTCAAAATTATTAGGGTCATGAAGACAGAGATTTAACAACTGCCTCAAGTTGGAGGAGACAAAAGAGTCATTACATCTAAATGAAGGTTAAGCTTGGGTTGGATCCTGGTCAGAAAAAAAGGATGTTTGTGGAACAAAACTTGTGAAGTTTGAATAAGGTCTGTCAAGTAGTTCATAGTATTGTTATCAATTTCACAATTTCAAAGTTAACCTCTCCTTTTGATCATTACCCCATGGTTTTGTAAGACCAGTATTTGGAGAAAATAGATCATGAGGATAGAGGAATGCTTTGTACCTTTTATTTTGCTGCAATAAAATTATTTGTAAAGGGCAAGCTAGAAAATAATAATATTAGGGGTTCTGAATAACATCCAGGGTGAGCCATCAGTGTGTTCTGCTGGTCAAGGAAGGAAGGAAGAAGGAAGAAAATAAGTCCCTTGACAGAGTCTTTTGCATCCAAAGTATTGTATTAGGCTTAAGGTTTCTTGTCTTCAGAGAGATTTAGACAGGAAAATCAATAATACCCAAAACCATTTTATGTCAGGAATGGTTAACTTTCTGTATATACCAGGAATACATAAGGACTATTGGTAGAACTCCGCCACCTGCAGAAGTTCTGACTGGTGTCTGATGGGCCCAGACATTAGTATCTTTTTAAATCTCAGGTGAGCTGGGTGCAGTGGTGCATGTCTGTAATCCCAGCTGTTTGGGAGGCTGAGGCTAGGAATCACTTGAGTCCATGGGTTTGAGACTACCCCAGGCAACATAGCAAGACCTAGTCTCAAAAAAATAACCGGACATGGTGCCGTGTGCCTGTAATCCCAGCTACCTGGGAGGCTGAGGTTAGGGATCACTTGAGTCCGTGGGTTTGGGACTATCCTGGGCAACATAGCAAGACCTAGTCTCTAAAAATAAATTAATAAATCTCAGGTGATTCTGATAAGTAATTAGTTAGAGCCCCTTGGTTAAGGGATTTAGGAGGTTTAGCTAGGCGATGACTCAAGTCAGTTCTGCAAGAATTATATAGACCTTAGGAAAATAAAGTTTTCTGGTCCTCTCACTTAAGAGTGGATTTGGTGGAACTGAAGGTTTGCCCATCTGTGTTTTTGAAAAACTTCCCTTATGGTATGGAAGTGCAGCCAGGTACGGGGCCAGTGGGATGGTCAACGCTTCTCAAACTGTGATGTGTGTATGAATCACCAGGGCATCTTGTTAAGATGCAGGTTTTGATTCAGTGGGGCTGGGGTGGAGCCTGAAAGCTGGCATTTCTAACAGATTATGCTGATGCTGCTAGTTCATGGAGCTGCTCTGAGCAGTGGAGAGCCTCTTCTATAGAAGGATGTGGATCCTTCTATACGAGATATAAACATTGACTGTGGGGGAGGAGGTAGTTTAAACTCCTGGGCCTTCCACACTGAGAATCATTGAAACCTCAGGATGCATTTTGTAAGCAGGTCAAGTGGGAAGAATTGGCTGGGGAGTTAGAATGAATTCAGTCTTTATAGTTCACTCCCCGGATGACCTTGAACAAGTTATATCACCTGTTTTGAGTGTCTCTGTTAGGCAAAATAGACACAATGAAATCTCTGTGGCAGATTAACACTAGAGAAAATGTATTTTGAGGCCCCAGCGTAACTCTTGATGTTGATGCGGAGTGGCTATTTGGAAAAGTGGTCACTCTTTTGATCAGTTCTGTTGTGGAATCCTCTTTTGTGGGAAAACCAAAGCTGTGATTAATGTGCATAAAAATTCCTGCTAGAAACCTCTAATCGGTTTTGCCTCAAAGATAACTTCTATTCAGCAGTCAAGAGAAGGCTATTAAGTTGAAATGATCTTAGCCTAATGAAAAATATGCGCTCTCATCTGTTCCTGCATAATTAACATTTGCAATCACCTTAAGTCCTAGTCTGATGGAGTGTGACAGATGATTCACTTATTCAAGCAAATATTTGTTGAGCACCTGTTACCCAGAGTCTACCCGTTCGGAATTGCCGATACTCTCTGCCCAGAGCGGAGTTCAGACCTGAGTTCCTTCGAGTTTACTGTCTGCTGTGTCTCCCATTCCTCCTTCAGGAACACCCCTGTGGGCTTCAGCTTGGGCTAATCCTCTCTTCACACCTTGTGCAGCCCTGGCAGAATCTTGGCTCTGCCAGCCTGCAAACTTGAAGTCCTCCTTCCTCTTGTTTCTTCCTGCAAGCTTCTTGGAAGCAGAAAGCTCTTCAAGCACTCTAGTCCTTCACTTAGTACAGTGTCTGCTCCCAAGCTGTTGTTGAACGGACCGTGTCACACAGCAGAGAGGATCCCAGCAATGTGAAATATGTGGGAAGGTCTGGGAAGGCTCTCTGGAGAGGGTGCTGCTTGAGACTGAAGAGCTGAGACCTCAAGCGGGGGAACTTGGAGTAGGGGGAGAACAGGGTGCAGTGGGGGGGCACTGTACCCCGTGTGAATATGTTCAAACACAGGGGGCAGGTGGATGAGAAGTGGGGGAAGCAGGAGAAGGGGTAGCACATGGCTGACTTAAATGATAACTAAGGACCCTGGATTTGATCTTGAGAACGATGCGAGACAGTGAAGGATCTGAGCGGGTATGTGTTACGGGTAGGATGAGGGTACTGTTAGGTACAGGGAGATGGGGTAGGAGTTTTCACACATAAGATGGGGAGTCAGAGGAAGCCTTTGCCTGGTCTGCCTCAGTACTTTGGGGACAGACTGAAACAGACCTTGACTGAGTGCAAACTTTGGAACATGACATAGCTCAACCTTCCTGGGGGAGTCAGGCCCATGTCCAGGAGAAGGTGTAGCCACCTATGTTCTGCAAGGCGAGCTGGAGAGTAGCAGGTCAATGCTGGGACATTCAGCAGGTTTGATGGCCAAGTCTGCTCTGTCCTAGCTAAGGGGATGTTGGAACAGTTACATAACCATGGAATGGAGATGATTGTGATCCTTCAGTGCTTTTGTGATAGTCAAATTAGAAGAAGAAGATGATGATGAAATTAATAATGGCCATTTATAAACATCCATTTGGTGACAGGCTCTGTTCCAGGTACATTTCTTTCATTCACTGAAACATGACACCAAAAGGATGGTTTAGTTCATGACAGGTACTCAATAAATAGTATATATACTAGGTTCCACCCTTCCCCACCCTCAGCTTCCTACATTTTGTCAGTGGCTAATAATTCGTGTTTTAGGATCATCTCCCAAAGACTTGATTTCATCCCAAAAATCAACGTCGAGAGAGAAAATAAAGAAGATTTCATTTAAGCCCAGGGAACCGCCCATGGGTAATTTCCAGCACTGTTCCATTAAGGGAGTTTGGGGTTTAGAAACCAACCCAACTCCCCTGCCTCAGCTAAGTTACAATTTAATGCCATTAGCCCTTGGACTGCTTTTTTAGACTCAGGATCCTGAGCTTTCCAGAAACCAGAGAGAGCTGCTGTCTGTGCCATGCCATTGTTCATGTGCCATTTGGATATTCTGAGCCTTTTCTCAGACCAGGGGGGTATGTAAGATCGTCCATGGGTTGGGATGATGAGCTGTGTGAGCTGCATGTCCCTCTCAGGGCCTGACGGGCACCTGATGGTTCTGGGCCCTAGGTCTGTCTGAATGTGTCCACCCCTCCCCCCATCCCCCATTCACATCCACCCCTCCCCTCCCCCTACCCCCTGTTAGGAACACTGCTTATGTTAGCCTTTTTTCCCCCTCCTTCTTTGTGCAGATTTCAAGTAACTAGATCCTCTTTGACAATATAAAGCACAGATTAAGACTAACTCTCTCACAATCCCAGGATTATGGGCTCAGGAGAATAAATCTTGAGTTGACTGTGCAATGGTTTCACTTGCATCTCATTTTGAGGAAAGCGACTCTAGGAGAGGCTACTCTGAGCTGCTGACTGTTTACTCCTGCTCCCCCCACCATGGGTCTTATGAATCTAACTGTCCCTTGTGGGTTTACTCCTGCTCCCCCCACCATGGGTCTTATGAATCTAACTGTCCCTTGTGGGTATGGGACACGAGTGACTGTATCAGAATTCCTGAAGGACGGGAGTGGGGGTCATGGCAGGCAGCAGTGATTGTACCTAAAAACTAGCTGTGATTCTGGACCCAGCCCTCATCTCTGGTCAGGAGGGCACAGGAAAGCAGTGAGCTTCCTCATTGAAACACTCTTCTGCTGCTAGGTGGCATCTGTATCACCCGGGTCAGAAGCTCCCTCACAGGCCGGGCACGGTGGCACGTGCCTGTAAGCAGCAGCCTAGGAAGCTGCGGTGGGGACCAGGAACCGTGGTTCGAGTCCTGCTTGGGGCAACGTATCAAGACCTAGTCCCAAAAAATAGCTGGGTGTGGTGGCACGTGCCTGTAATCCCAGCTACCTGGAAAGCTGAGGCAGGGGATTGCTTGAGTCCGAGGTACCCTGGGCAATGTGAGCCTGCAGTTCCATGGGCAAAAATAGCAAGACATAGTCTCAACACAAAAAAAAAAAAAAAAAAAAAAAGAAGAAGAAGAAGCTCCCTCACGGGCTAGGTGCAGTGGTGCAGACCTTTAATCCCAGTCTTGGAAGGCCGAGGCGAGGAATTGCTTACTACCCCAGGCAATGTAGCAAGACCTAGTCTCAAAAAATAGCCAGATGTGGTGGCATGCACCTGTAATCCCAGCTTTGGGAGGCTAGGGATCACTTGAGCCCATGGGTTTGGGGACTACCCTGGGCAATATAGCAAGACCTAGTCTCTTTAAAAAAAGGGAAAAAAGCTCCCTCACCCCTAAAGAGAAGCATAAAACTGGGGAATTTAAGAATATGCTCTGTCGACTATAATTCTTTCTTTTCTTAAAAATGTCACCATTCTCCTCTGGATGTAGATCACCTCCCATAGCCCAACGTCAGGCGCTGAGCTGCAGAGTCGAGGCTAAGACTAGGATGCAAGCTTTCCCTGATGTTCTTCATTTCTTTTTCCAGCAACAGCTGCAAGCCTATGTGGCCTGGGTGAACGCGCAGCTAAGGAAGAGGCCGGCGGTGAAGCCCGTGCAGGACCTGCGGCAGGATCTTCGGGATGGGGTGGTCCTGGCCTATCTCATCGAGATCGTGGGTCAGTGGCTCTGGGACTTGGAGGGTGGCATCAATCACATTTTTATGGTCCATGCCCGCTGAAGGCAGAGCAGTTTGTTTCTTCTTTAGAACAGATGGAAATGGAAGTCGAGACGCCTCCAAATACTTGCTCAAGGCTAATTCGTTTGTTCATTAGCCAGGAAACACGATGTATCAGGCACTGGATTATGCTTTGGGAGTGGGGTGATGGGCACAGTCTCTGCTCTCCAGGGTCTCCCAAGTTGGAACAACTGCAAAGTGAAGTCACTTCCATTTCTGTGTGCCTAGTACTCTGGTGTGAGTACAGATGGGAGCACATGGAGGGGACACCAAACCCCATCTGGGGAATTGGGGATGGTTTGCCAAAGGATTGATATTTAAACTTGGGCTACTTGGGCTTGTTTAAACTTTAAACACCAGGTACGGTGGCGCGTGCCTGTAAGCACAGCTTATGGAGTCTTGGCAGGGTCTGGGGATCACGGTTCAAGTCTGTGGCAACAAAGTGAGACCTAGTCTCAAAAAAAAAAAAAAAATAGCTGGGTGTGGTGGTGCGTGCCTGTAATCCCAGCTACCTGGGAAGCTGAGGCTGGGGATGGCTTGAGTCTGCGGTACCCCAGGCAACGAGAGCCTGCGGTTCCACGGGCAAAAATAGCGAGACCTAGTCTCAAAAAAATAAGTAAATAAAAATAAAATAAACTTGGCCTAGAAAAAAATAATAAAGTAAGCCCAGGCTAGACAGGGAAGTAGGAGCCAGGCCGAGAGTGTGTCCCCAGCAGAAGACCCCAAGACCATAGTGCTTCATCTCCGACCTTCCCCTCTGGAAGCCCCAGAGCTTAGAGATAGTAACTTCGCTCAGCCCTGCTCCCTGCCTCTCCTCCTTTCTCTTGACAAGTAGTGACTGCTCACACCTGCCTATTTCTCCTGCAGGGATTGAGCAGTTTAGGAGCAGGTACAGTATTATTTTTTCCCCCTCTTGTTCCTAAAGGTTCCTATTCTGGGCACCTTTAGCCATGTGCCTGGCACACAAAGGGCTACTCAGATGTTTGTTGTGATGGGCTTCAGCACACAAAGGGCTACTCAGATGTTTGTTGTGATGGGCTTCAGCTGGCCTTACTTCGAGTCCTTGAAGGATGTGGGGAAGTGAGTGGTGTGGAGGAAGCCAGTAGCCTGTACTTGAATACTACCTCACTGTAAAGAGTGTGTAGATTCTCAGCATATTCATTTCTACTGATAACCACAGTGATAGTGGTCGCAGCCGTTCACATGAGTTTCATTTCACCATCTATGCGTGGGAGACGTAATATTACCCCCACTAAAATAAACCTGGAAGAGGGGATTCATAAAATATATCTATGCTAACTATATATACAGTATAGTATTTATTTACTTATGAAAATAGTACATACCAAGCCCTGTGATGAGCATGCTGCTTTGATTAATTGATTTATGATATGGTGTATATATGAGTGCTTTCTCTACTCCGGAGCCACTGGTCTAAGTGCTGTTCTTAACATCAGCTGAGCTCATTTCCACCTTGGGTTTGCACCCGTAGCATCTCAGTCTGGAATGCTTCCTCTTCAAGTCTGAACATCCCTTCCTTCCAGTTTCTGCCCGAATCTATTATCAAAGAGACAACACTCACTCTTCTTCATTTTTCCTCTTAGTGCTTATTACTCTTAGCACTTATTACTCAGTTCTTATTACTAAGGGTGCTTAAGTACTCTTAGTACTTATTACTACCTGAAGTTACATGAAACAGTGATGTGTTAACTTGGTCATCTGTCATCTCTACAGATAGAAACTCCACCATGGAAGCGACTCTGTCTTGTTCACTGCTATTTCTCTAGTTCTCAGAGCAGTGCCTGGTGTGCAACGTGTCTTCAGTGAACGTTTGTTGAATGACTATTTGTGGAATGAATAACGTACACTTAGTAACTTCGCAGGCTTCTAGATATAGGTCTGAAAATGTGAAGGCCTCCAAAAGAGCCACAGAGTTTCCTTTTCTCATCCAAATTATAAACACCAGGACATAACTCACTTCCCTATTTATATGTAATTTTACTGCTCCCATCCAGTGTTCCCTTCCTATGAAACTTTGATACAGATTCTCCCTTCAGCTTCATGTGTTTTTCTCTCTTCTAACAGCAGGAGAAAAGCTGAGCGGGGTTCAGCTCAGTCCTAGTAACCAACAGGAGATGAAGAATAATGTGGAGCAAGTGCTACAGTTCGTGGCCTCCAAAAAGATTCGCATGCACCAGACCTCAGCCAAAGGTCAGTGCCTCACATCCCTGGCAGATGAGTGGTGCTTTGCCAGGTGGCTGCTAGTCTCAGGAGAGACAGAGGTTCTACAGCCCAAGTTTCTAGGCAAATTGGCGTTGCATTAGGCTCCTGGCTGCCTATCCCTTCTCTGTAAAGAAAGGGTATCCTCATGGGGCGGAGTGAGTATCAAAATCAGAGTGAGAGCACGGTGGCATGTGCCTGTAAGCGCCAGCCTATGGAGCGCATCTGGGACTGGGAGTCATGGTTCAAGTCCCACCAGGGGCAACATAGTGAGACCTATTTCCAAAAAAATAGCTGGGTGTGGTGGTGCACACCTGTAATCCCAGTTACTGGGAAGCTGAGGCTGGGGATTGCTTGAGTCTGTGGTACCCCAGGCAACCTGAGCCTACAGTTCCACAGGCAAAAATAGCGAGACCTAGTCTCAAAAAACAAACAAGCAATCAAAAAACAAAATCAGAGTGATTGCTTTAGGAACCTGGGTGAAGATAGATGTTCTCTATTCGTTTTCATGGAAATAGGTTGGCATGAGTGTAGAAATAGGTTGGCATGAGTGTGTGTAGGAAAATTAACAGTTAAATAGAAGTGACAAAATGGAAGTATAGTCTAAAGTGGCTTAGTTACCAAAAAAAAAAAAAAAAAAATGGTGACAAAGCTTGTGTTTCAGGTTCCTTGGATTGCATGACCATGAGTGACTTCAAATCAGAATAGATTTTTTTTTTTTTTTTCCCAGAAGGAAAACACTTTATAGCACTATTTTTTTTTCGGACATCACAGACTCTCCCAGGCAGGATGAAAGAGGCTTGTGGCCTCTGCACAGGCCCTCGGTGGTAGCCAGAGAGCAGAAAAGGATACTCTCCCATTGTTGAGCCCCAGCTGTGAGGAAGAAATTGTGCAGGTGTCCCCCAAGGGCAGATGGCCCAGTCTGGCCCCAAGTTCGCCGGGAGCTACTGTGGCTCTGGTTCTGTTTCAGCTTCAGCTTTTGGGTCTCACAGCCTGTGAGTCTGAGACAGTGGGGCAGGAGGGATCCCGCCTTTTGTGTTGGATTCTTGGTGGTCCCTGGGCCACCATGCAGGTGGGGCAGATCCAGCCGGAACCTGCTAGACGCTCCTCGTCCAGCCTTTTCCACACCGTGCAGGTTTCAAAGGCGATGAAACTTCAAAAATGAATTTTATCCGTTTCTTTGCGTTAGGTCTCTCTCCTGACCTAGTGCATCATTTTCTGCCTGCAGGCCTCTTCCTTTTGAGGGCAACGCTGAGAAGGCCATAATCCCTCAGCTTTGCTCCCCTGTGGAGTGGCCTGGGACACCTGGGCCTTGAAGCTGCCCACTTTGAGAGAGCACGGCTGCCTCGAACATTATTGTCTACTATCACGAGTATTGCAGCGGCTTCCTAATTATAGTTCCACTGGGTCCATTTGGGTTCCCCGTCTGCCTTCTCTCCACCCTGTGGCCAGCGTCTTCTTTGTAAGAGGTGATCTCTGGCCCACGCATCGCAGCTGAGGGCATTTAGGATACAATCCCAAATCTTTCCTATACCTTCCCCTGCCTGACCCATCCCATCTCTGGTATTTGTCCCCTGTGGCCTCAGGGTGGGGGAGGGTCACCCCTGGACCGTGCAAGTTTCTAATAGCCACATTAAAAAAGGCAAGAAATGGGTGGAATTAATTTTAGCCATGTATCTTATTTAGCCTAATCAAAAAATTACCATTTCAACATGTAATCAGTCTAAAAGCTATTAATGAGGCCTTTGGTGTCTATTTTCTGTGCTCGGTCTAATGAGATGTTTTACATTTCTTTGTGTGTGTGCTGCATCCTTCCAGCATGTTTGGCCCAGATTGAGGGTGCCCCATAGCCACAGGATCTGCTCTCCTGTCCGACTTCACAGCTCTGACGTCTTCCTCTCTTTCGCCCCTAAAGCCTCTCAGCTGGCCGGTCTCTCTCTCCTCTTGGTATTCTGCTTTCCCTTCTTTTCCTGCCACGATGGACCGCTAGTCAGCAATCAAGTCTCAGCACCCAACTCACTTCCTCCAGGAAGCTTCTCGGAGTCCACTGGGACTAGACAAGATGCCTCTGCGCTAAGCTCCCAGGGCCCATCACGCACAATTGTCCTTTATTGTAACTGCTTTTAAATCTGTCTTCCGGGTGGGCCGCCGCTCTGGTGGGGGACGGTGCCATTTGCCTGCTCTGCTCATCTGGATACCCAGAAGGCGGAGTGAGTGAGTCCTCAGCTCTCTGCCTCCCTCTAAGGACCTGTCCATCTGTTCTGTCCCACAGATATTGTGGAAGGAAACCTGAAGTCTATCATGAGGCTGGTCCTTGCCTTGGCCGCTCACTTCAAGCCTGGCTCCAGCAGGTCGGTGAGCCACGGAAGAGACGCCAGAGCCCCTCTGCAGAGTCATCAGCCGCACTGTGCCACAGCTGTGGCCCAGGGAGCAGCTGCTGCCCTGGCCGACGTGTGTCACGATGTGTCACGGTCAGGGCGGGACGTCTTTCGGTACAGACAGAGGTAAGGGTCGGAATCCGGGCCCGGGAACTGTCCTGCTCCTTGGTGTTTCTTCCCTAAGACAGTGTGATCTCCGGGAGTGTCACCTAAGCACTCGCCCACTGCAGAAAGGACCCTGGAGTGCAGGTTGACTAGGGCACTCCAAAGGAGAAATGTCCTTTATTTTTATTGTATTTACTTTTTTTTTGAGACTAGGTCTCACTATGTTGCTCGGGGTAGTCCCGATCCCACGGACCCAAGCGATCCACAGCCTCTACCTCCCAGGTAGCTGGGATTACAGGCACCCACCACCGCGCCCAGCTGCTTTTTTTGAGACCAGGTCTTGCTATGTTCGCCGGGGGGTAGTCTTGAACCCCTGAACTCAAGCGATCCCTGGCCTCTTTGCCTCCCAACACTTGGATTACAGGTGCGCGCCACCACGCGTGGCTAAAAAAGTCCTTTTCTTTTCTTTTTTTGAGACTAGGTCTTGCTTTTTTTGCCCGTGGAACCGCAGGCTCTCGTTGCCCGGGGTACCACAGACTCAAGCAATCCCCAGCCTCAGCTTCCCAGGTAGCTGGGATTACAGGCACGCGCCACCACGCCCAGCTATTTTTTTTGGAACTAGGTCTCGCTACGGGCCCCAGGTGGGACTCAAATCGCGATCCCCAGCCCCGGCTGCTTCATAGGCTGAAGCTTACAGGCATGAGCCACCGTGCCTGGCCCTAAAAAAGTTCTTTTTTAAAAGAGGTGCATGTTTTGTAGTTAGCAGCCAGTAAAGGAATCGTAGATGTGATATTTCTGCGGGGATGCCCAGAATTTTAGACGAGATCGGGCGCGTTCAGGGTGGTATGGCCGTAGACGATGCCCAGAATTTTAAATACATGCCTTGGGCACAGCCTGTTTTCACTGGGAGGGATGTGCAGTTCTGTTCCCTTTCATCCCGGGGAATCTACCTTGGAAGATTTTCAGAAGGCCAGGCTGTCCTGGGAGCGGCAGCAGGAAAACTTGCTGGGGCTTCTCTCTGTCAAGAAGGGAGCATGATCAGGGGCACAAGGCGCTTGGTGAAGTTACTAGTTCTTTTGTCTGTCTTCCCTATGAGGTTCTGAGTGCCTCCGTGGCAGGGAGCTGGTCTTATTCAGCTTGTCCCTGTGGAGCATACAGAGCAGCCTGCTCTCAGGGCTTGTGGGGTTGGCCTGCGCGGAAAGACTGACCTCTCTCCTTTGCTGGTGCCGACTTTAGGAACAGCAGCACTGATGAGGAGATCGAGAACCCCTACTGGAGCGTGCGTGCCCTGGTGCAGCAGTACGAAGGGCAGCAGAGGTCCCCATCGGAGTCCAGCTGCTCCAGGTAACTGCGGCCTCCTCGCCAATCCTGACGAAAACCTGAATGTTTGTGGGTGCACAGGCTTCTCAACTGTCAGTTGCAACCTGAAAGGCCCCAGACCCTCTCTCTTTCCTTCAGTTTTCCTGAGCTCAGCCAGGTGGTTGGTTTTGTGTGGGCAGGAGCTAGGGGAAGGGTGCGTGGACTTCCCATGCATGGAAACTCTGTGCAAGACTCCACTGGCAGTTCTCAGCTGTGTCCACATGGGGGTGTGACTGGGATCTCTGGGTCCCATCCTGCTGGTTCTGACAATTGCATTATCAGCTGCCACTGTGTATGAGAGCCTGCTTCATAGTATTGCCCCGGTGCCCTCTGAGTGTAACTGTTGAGTGCAGCTCCTAGAGAGAGAGAGAATTGTGCTGAGTTGCCTGGAGTGTTAGAATGTTCCAACTTTCATGTGTAAAACTGGGTGCACTGGGGCCACTGAGTAGGCACTGGAGGGGGCTAATGATGTTGATGAGAGGCAGTCTGGGTCTCCCCAGAGCCAAGTGCAGAGACCACAATGGGACACAGGGTTCTAATTAAATCCTCATCAATGCCAAGTGTAGTGGCAGAAGACTTTCCTGGTGTATGGAAACCAAACTCTCACCCCAGGTCACAGCAGCTCGTTTACGAACATTATTTCATTGCTGAATCATATGACGCACCTCGGACCTTGTCTCCCCTACATGACCCAAACTCACGTCCATCTGCTCTAGTTGGACCTAATTGTTCCTTGTTGTACAAGGGTTTTATGGGCCTTTGGTTTTTTCCTATATTTTTTTCAATCACAAAATTCCATGTTATCTTAGTGGACCGGTTTCTAATCTACTGAGGTCACATGGAATTTTTTCCAGTGTTTCGGTATACTGGTAACTTTGCTCAATGTTTCCTTTTGTTTCATGTTTAATACGTGTGTTTTATCTATAAAAATCACATAACCTAAACCTGAATCATTTTAAAGTGCACAGTGCAGTGGCGGTTGGTACCCCTCATGTTGTGTACCTGTCAGGTTTGACCTTTTCATCACCCCCAAAAGAAACCCAAGCCAGGTGTGGTGGCGCACACCTGTTGTCCAAGCGCTGGGAGGCTAGAGGCTTGGGATCGCTTGAGTTCGTGGGTTCGCTTAAGGCTACCCGGGACAACCTGGTAGCCAGACCTGGTCTCGAAAAAGCAGTCAGGTGCCGTGGTGGGTGCCTGTAATCCCAGCTACCTGAGAGGCTGAGGCTAGGGGTTGCTTGAGTCCGTGGAATCAGGACTACTCCAGGCAACATAAGGTGACCCAGTCTCAAAAAAACAAACAAAAAACAAAAAAAACCCCATCCTGTACCCGTTAAGCACTAGGTTTGTTTTCATTGGGAATCCAGACGGTGTCTTCCCTGCGTGGGACACAGAATCAAAGGCTGTTGCGCGGTCTGATGGGGTCTCGTGTTTCCTGCCTGGCGGGGAGCAGGTCTCTCTTTGCGGCTGGGCCCGGGGTCCTCCCCCTACTCTGAACGCCTGCCAGAGTCACAGGGCAAGAGGGGGAGTCAGGGTGTCTCTCTGAGAGCACCTGCTTCCTTCCTGTCTGGCAGGGGAACTGAGACTGGGCCAGGGTGTGAGACCCAACCCCAGGAACCCGGAAACCGGGCGCCCCTGGACAGCGGGCTGCGGGTGGGCGGAGGGTGAGAGCGTCCTAGGAGCGGGTAGGGGGGTAGCTCCCGTTCACCCCTTCCCGGCTCTTGTCGTTTTCTTCTCAACCAACCTCTGACCTTGGCTTCCCAGGGACCGGGCGGGCTCGGCATCTTCAGCAGACCCCCCCCCCCCCGCGCCCGCACCCCCATTTCCTTGCGCAAGGGGACTGCACCTAACGGCTCCGTGTCCCCTGAAGGCCGAGGGACCCCGGGGTGCGACTCGGAACGGGGAGTGGCTCGGAAGCTAGAAAAGACACCCTCCCTCCCCCCACTCCGGGCCGCCTGGTACAGCCCGGGCCGCCTGTTGCTCGGGGGCGGACCTCGGCCCCTCGCGGTCTGCGAGCAAAACGCTCCTCGGCGGGGAACACAGAAAACCTGAGCCGCCAGAGGGGAAGGTGGGAGGGCAGCGGCGTGGGGCAGGCTTCCGGGGGGAGACCCCGAACCTCCCCCGCGCGCGCGGCCGCCCCTCCCGCGCGCGGGGCCGGAGTCGACCTCTCCTGACTTCGGCGTCCGCGAGGGAGGGGGTCCGAGCGGCGAGCAACGTCTCGGTTCTGGGGTCTCGGC
>PVHY01007645.1:0-66144 GCA_004024945.1 Uropsilus gracilis | reverse complement strand
AGATCTTAAAAAGAAGACTTGGAGACCCATCATCAGCCAAAGACTGTCCCCATGGAGGAGCAGCTCTACCAAAATACAAGACTGGAAATCCAGTCCCCAAATCTAAAGACCCAAAATATAATGGAAGGAAGCAGCAAAAAGAGGCAGAAAACAACAGAAAGAGCAGCCACCAGGAAACAAGAAACAGGGGTACAAGCCAAAGGTGAGCGGAATAGCCAAGAAAGATATTGAGAAATAAAGGAAATAGAAGACCAAAAAGACTAAAGGGCTAAACATGGACAAACAACCAAAAGAAAGGAGGCAATGAGACCAGAGGGAGCGTGGTGAGGTGGGGGGTAATCATATGGGGATCAACAATTATGCAATCATGCATAGTACAAAATCCAAAAATTAAAAAAAAATATTATTAATTACCAGTCTACAGTATATAGCAGCATATAAAAGCAAGTAAGATAAATTATAAATTAGTATTAACCTGCTAATATATTGCTCCCAATTGACAGGATCTTTTTTTTCAGATTAGTATTTTTACTTAGGTAATTCAGAGTGTATGTTCACACTCTTCAGATACATGTTACCACAGCACACCCACCACCAAAGCTCCAGTAATGTTCCATCATAGCCCACTGTGTTCTCTCCCTCTGAATCCAAACTGCACCCTCCAAACTGCACCCTCCAAACTGCACCCTCCCATCTGATGGCATCAATTCTACAGTCATATTTTTGGGGTTTGAGCAAATTAGCTTATCTGTCCTTTTGTTTTGGTTCTCTGTATTCCCATCTAAGTGAAATCACCCAGTATTTGCTTTCTCTTTCTGACATATTCATTCATATAATACCCTCCAGTATTCTCCACACTGTTGCAAATGGCAAAATTTCATCTTTCTTTCATAGCTGAGTAATATTCTGACGTGTATATAGGCCATATCTTCTTAAAACACTATTCTTCTGAAGACTCATAAAAGTCTTAACCTGTTTCATGGGTTGACTTGAAAGATGGCCTGTAAAACTCATCGCATTATATATAATTCTTAGTAAATAGCATGTATGGATTGGGGGAGGGGAAGAATGTCTATTGCTCTCTTTATTATTTCAAAAGTGGTCTGTGACCCAGACAAGGTTAATAAGCACTGTTAGAGAAGATGGCAGATTATAGAGTGCCGTTAGTTGGCAAGGTCCTTGACAGATATATTTTTTCAGTATGTGAACTGTTGGGAACATGTCAAATGACAGCAAATGCCTGCTAGTGCTACATTATCTGAACTATGAAAATAAATCATATGAACCTACAACTCTGAACCCAAGAACCTGACCTTTGAATGAGAGTCAATAAATAAAATCATTAAATCACAGTGCCCATTTTACTTCATGCTTCTTCACAGTGTACTTTGTTTTTGCTGCCAGCATTGTTGGGGACTTAGAAAACCTATAATCAAAATCTTTAATTTTGTGTGTGTGTGTGTGTGTGTGTGCGCGTGTGTGCACGAGCACATTCTCCTTGATTTCTTTTTTGTAACTGAATATAAACAAGAAAATTTCAAAAAACATTCATATGCTACATATAATGTGATATGTACTACAAATGTAAGTTGTAAAATAACACAGGTGATATAAAATGTGAATTAAAACAAGCAATATAAAATAGCCAGAAAACAAATAATGTATAATACATAACATTGTCTTCTAAAAATGTATGGCTTTTCTACAGTAATAGATTACTTGCATAGTAAATATAGATAATACAACAGGATTTTTAAAGGAAACATAATTTGACTAAAATCTTTATCCATAATTAAAAGTTATCTATATTTCAATAACTGCTTATGGATCTCTATAGCATTTAATAGGCATGTGTTAATTTAAGGTAGATTTTTCTTTGGCCTCATTTTTCTGTTTCTGGTTTATAAATGATTTAACATTTAAATATATCTTATGACCTGGGTGTATATCATTTAAATTGTCAGTATTTGTCAAAATAAAAGTATGATTACAACCATACTTTTTTAGGAATTGGGAACTGATTTTGCTCGCAGTGTTTGTTAAAAAGGTGTTCAGCTACAGGCTATCATATGAATATAAATCTGTTCCTAAGTTGAAATTTTCTAAGGAGCTGAGGTAGAAATAACATGGACATGTTATAAGCGTAAACATTCTGAAATCAAACACTCATTAACATTCAGAGGGTTGCCTTTAAATTTGCTAATGAAAGAGTCATCATGCTGAAATAGTCATTATCAACTTTTCCACCTTTATATCTGTTCTTGTCTGCTTCATAAAAATTAGAAAATTATATGCAAAATCTTTCCATTAGTATACTGCTAAAGTTGTAAATTTAAAAACAAATCAGAGAATATGAAAGTTAAGATCCTCTTAGTAACATTAACTTGTCCAACATTGATTATATATAATTCCTGAATTGCTGGTTAGTGTTCTAAATGTACACTTTATTATAAGGCATACGAAATGTAAGAAAATTAATGCTGTTATGAAAACTATAACACTTCACTTTCTTGAATTATGAAGGTTAAAATTTGCAATCCTAACATTTTATTAGCATGAGATTCTGTGACTTAATAAAACAGACTGGTTGAGAAAATGAACTACATTCACTCAGTAAAAGTGATGCCTATTTTCTTGAAAGGAACACTTATAGCACCTGGATTTAAAATCAACAGATGAAAATTTTAATGAATTAGTATTTTTCATAAACATTGAAAAAGTTACCTCATAAACTGGTGTTATTATACAGGCCTGCACAATCTATATAACCTTATTTATGTAACATATCAAGATAATAAAATTCTCATCATATAAAAAATGTAGACAAACACATACTATATACATTAAAATATAATTTACTGCTTAATTATAAGAGATTTTAAAACTTAGATGAAATGAAAATTAATATTTGGCTTGCATTGTTTTTATAATATCTGACATAAGTCTCATGTCTGTAATGAACCACAGAAACAAAAAAGGAGTATAGCAAAACAAAAACATAAGCAAAGGCTTAAGAAGCCCAAAGTCTTTGCACATTTTTTCAGTGGTACATAAAAAATATCTAGACTACTATCCATGCTACACAAGTAATCAAAAATTATATGTTGAGGCATTTAATTTACATGGTATCTTCAAAAAAATGGAAGTTTAAAAACTTCCATTATTGTTATTGAGAATCTCTGGGGAAAGTTTAGAAGCAGAACAAATCTCAGAAACCAGGATAGCAGCTACATACTTTGATGGGACAGAGTGTTTGAGTGGAAGAAAGAAAAGAAAAACAAAATCAACTATGTCTGCAATGAACATCTATTCAAGGATATAATCTGAGACTAGTGGTATACTTCAGGTCATCTGACATTTCTCACATTGGGTTAATCAATAGAAACAGGTGCATTAATTTGGGGAAGGTATGATTAGAGTGTCCACATGCCCTAGAATATGAGAGAGAGAGAGAGAGAGAAAGAGAGAGAGAGAGAGAGAGAGAGAGAGAGAGAGAGAGAGAATTTGTAGTGGTAATAGTGTTGTGGCACTGGTGGTGATGGTTACAGCAATGGCCAGATGGTTTTTGTACTACTTCAGATATCCTATCCATATAATTAGTCACCTAAGAGGCATCAGGAAAGCAAGGTGGATGTGGAAGAATAAAATTAAATTATCTGGGATGGAAAAAGAGGCTATAGCAAATAGCAAAATTCTCCTTTAAGTGGGCAGCATAAGGAGATACTGGAATGGAATGATACTTGTTCTAGGGTGTGTTAATTAAATTAAATTTTGTAACCTATATAATTAACCAGTTTTATTGCCTCATATTCTCTCATTGTATTATAAGTCTCTAGAAGGAAAGAACCATGTGGGAAGAAATGATTCATGTCCTCCTCCTTTCCAGAGCAGAGCACAAAATAGCACTTAGTATGTACTATGGAATGACAGCTCTTATTAATAATTCTGATCATGTCAGTCAATGGAATAGCCAGAGAAGCTTTTCTTATACTTGCAGCAAGCCAGCATGCCCGATTATGCAATATGTAATATGGAAACCAAGGGCCACTAAAATAGGAGTAATGTAAAGAGATATACATAGAAAGAGCTCTAGAGAGAGAGTAGAGGGAGAGAGGTGAGGAGAAAGAAGAATAGAAAGTGAAAATAGAATAAAAAAAATAAACACTACTCAATTTGGAGCAAAATATACTTTTTCTTTATATTTTGAAAGCTAAAATTTTATTTTACTTATATTGGCCTGTTTATTTATCAAATATGACATGGGACACCTTACTCTGTCTGGGTCATAACCTCATCCATGTCAAGATACTCATTAAATAACTAACACTTTCAATTTGTATCTCATGCTCTCATTTTCATCCTGGCAAGAATTATTTCACCTCACATAAGAATTTTAACCACTACATTTCCTTTGAGTTGAAGCAAAGTAAAACTTTTAGGAATGTAATCTGAAAGACTGTGAAAAACCAATTATCTATAGATAAAGAATATTTGTAAGTCATGTATCTAAATAAGATGTTGCTACCTAAACAAAGAACCAAAATACAACAATAAAAAATATGATCCAAATAAAAAAGACAAAGGGCTTGAATTGGTATATCTTCCAAGAAGATATAGAAATGGTCAAGAAACATATTTAAAAGATTCCCAACATCACTATTAAGGAACTGCAAATCAAAACCATAGTGAAATATCACATATATTCAAGACAGCTACTCTCAGGAAAACATAAGATAATCAGTGTTGGTAATGATGTGAAGAATTTGAGAATTTGAGACTTTTGTGCACTATGGATTGGTATGTAAGATGGTAGGATGCAAGAGGAAAAAGTATAGTGATTCCTCAAAAAAACTGAAAATTATCATTGGATCCAGTAACTGCACTTCTGGGTATAGAGCCTGGAGAACTGAAACCAGCACCTCTAATAGAATTTGTGCACCCATATTCATATCAGCAGTACTCACTGGAGTTAAAGAATGGAAATGATCATCAATGAGTGAATGGTTAAGTAAAATATAGTTTATATATATAGTAGAATGTTACTCAACCTTAGAAAGGAAAAAAAAATATTCTGATACTGCTACAAAATGGATGAACTATGAAGACATTATTCTAGGAAAAAGATGTTAAGAAAAAGTACTGCATGACTGCACTTACAGGAGAGATCTAGAATAGCCTGATTAAAAGAAAATGAAACAGAGGTAAATGGGAATGATGGGGAAGGGAGAATGAAGAGTTGTTTAAAAAAGTATAGAGTTTCAGTTGAGTAAGATGAAAAGATCCTGGACATTGGTTACACAACCAAGCAAATATTAAAAAAAAAAACTGGATACTACTGGTTACTTAAAAATGGAAAATGGCCAATATTATATGCATTTAAAAATTACCAAACATTAATAAAGAGAATTTTTTGAGATGTCTCAATTTTACTCCTTTGGTGGTTGAAAATGTACCATCTGGTGAAAAATATATGATTAATTAGGCCCCAATAAGGACCAAGGAACTGATTTTTGCATTTGAACTATATTGTTTTGCAAAGGAATTCTCTCACAAGTATCTGCATGAAATTATGCATTTTTTGAAAAGTTTTAAGCTAAGAGAAAGTTATACCCTTTTCTTCTAAATCACATCCTACTCAGACTTTTTAAGACAAATTCTTCTCTTTGGAGGTTTTTTCCTTTGTCCTGACCACTCAGTCCTTTTAGCTACCAATAAGTCTTGAAGGAACTTTCTAAAATTACATTTACTGCCCAATTAGATTAGCCATGAACTCCTTCAGGGTAGGATTCTTCACATTCATCTGTGTTCCAAGCACTCAGTCAAACATCAGAGAGGAAAAATGTTGAAGTCATCCCTTATAAAACTGCCTTATCAAATAATTACAACAAAGTAAGATCCTTTTAAGGAGCAAGCACTATGTGGAGGGTCTGGGGGAGCCTACTTGCTCCTTCTTATACTAAACAATATCAGACTTTTCAAAATAATGTATTTTTGTTTTTCTTTTTTTAACTTCAGTGCTAAGAAACTGAATGCCCAAAGTTTGTCCTAAATAAAAGTTTACCCCTAGCATTAGTAATCTAGTATGAATAATCTGGTATTATTCCACCACTAACCCATCCTGTGTTATCCTTGTGTCTGTGCTATTGTAACATTATCTTGTTATAAATGGCCTCAAGTCTATTTTGGAAGAAAGTGCGATATGATTAAAATATGTAAAATATGCAATATGAGGTGCTGTTTTAAAGCTGTTCTCTTTAGTTTCCTTTCTTTGTTCCATGAATAATGTTTCCTACATCTCAGTAGAATCCTAAACAGCTGTGCTCTCATTATTGCAATATCTGTTCTTACACACTTTATCTTGTCTGGTTCAGGTCTGAGTAGGCGGTATAGTCTGTTCTCCATAATTTGTTTTCTAATGTATATCCACTTGTGTGTCATATTAGTTATTCTATTTTTCCTTAAACTGTGGCTAAATTAAGCTATTTTTCAAAGTAATAAGACAATCTAGTCAAGACCCTTTCCATATAAGATATGCACACATTAGTTGGTATAATTACAAGAGGAAATATGATTCCCTTCATAACAATCTTAAACTGCACAATTTAGGAGACCTGTTTCTTGATTTAGATTTTGGATTAACTGTGATTCCACAGGAAAGTAGGACTTGATTCCCTGAAAAGTTCTTTTCAACTCTAAATGCCTCGCAAATCTATCAGTGATGTCTAGAGTGACAGCTGAGGTGCTAAAGCCTTGCATGGTAATAAGCATAAACACTCATTTGCATGTGCACATGCATATGTTTATACATTGCTTTCCATAAAAAGAAGCAACCCTAAATATCACATAAAAATAGTTACCCATTCAGATTAATAGAAAATAGAAAATTCAAATTGTATAAATCAGGATTATATTTATGGATTTTGTAAGCAGGATTATAAACCTCTTGATTAAATGTGCTCTCAAAATTTTATTACTTAGGGTTTAAAATAACATAACTACAAATACAGCTTCCAAGTAATCATACTACTTCTCATGCTGAAATCCACTGTACACCTTAATCTAGTCCAATTTGTCTATCCTTTTTAGATGTTAGAACTGCTTATGCATCAGAAATTAAAGTCAATTTCTCAGACTACTGTCACTGTTGAAATATATTTAAGTTCATTCCTATCTTTAATGTTATTTGGTTCATGAAAAACATAATAGTTTGGGGAGCAAATCAAACATCTTGTGTCTTGCAAGATCGGCTTCTATCTGGCTATCTGGAACTTAAGATAGTCAAACAAGTTTATCTTTGTTATGGACCTTGTAAATATGCTCAATATTTAAATCTCTTCTTTGCAGGAGGGAGCAAATATTAATTAAATGATTATTCTGTGCTAGATGCTTTACATAAATCATTGTACTTACCCTTCAGAGTGAGGTAGTTATTTTTAGACCTGCTAAAGAAATGAACCACGTGAATGGCAGAAATGTCGCTGTCACAATTGCTTTTTTTCTTACTACTTTTCTCAACATATATATATATCATTGTATACCCCAAGGGTCTCACACCATCACATCACCCATGAACTGTCAATCTCAATCTTTTTGCTTATTCCTCCCCTAATTTCAACACTATGTGTTTGAAAGACTTTATTGCTCTATTCCAAATATCAATGTCTAAACTATTTATTAATCAATTTCTTACACTGTGCTAAATGTAGTCATTTTTAAAAATATCACACATATTTTCTTATCAAAGATGTCACATTGAAAGATGGTTACCATATTGTAATGCTTGTTTTTATATTGTTTTTGTCCCCTCTTTCCTGTGAATCCCAGCTTTTAATTATCTATCATCAGATTATATTGCTCATTTCTTTCATTGCCACAGTCACTCAATGACCTTACAATTAACTTTTCCTTGTTTCTCAAGTATTTCAAATTCAGTTCACATCTTTCAGACCTGGTCTTGATTTACTAAATATGTCAATATATATGATTGTGGGTAGATGAGTTTTCAGGGTTTTTCATACCCTTCTGCCATTAGCCCGCATGACTAGCACCTGTGGTATTGCATCCTCTCACTGAGTTTACTCACTTGGGTCCAGTGGATGTGCATACTTGTGGGTGGGGACACCTGGGCCTAGTTGGAGAGGATAAAAGGACACTGTCACCTGGAAAAAAAAAGCAGCAGAAATAGAATGCCAAGAGGGGGTAGAGAATACCAGAAGGAGAGAAAGCAAAAGTAGGAGCCCAGAGAAGGAGAATGGAAATTCCTAGGGGAGGTAGGGGACTTGCCTGTCTCCCAGCCCCACCCTGCCCAATTGCTATTTCCACCTGCTGCTTGCAAAACAACAATTCTTCATAAAATATGGCATCTTAATTATCTGATCTTCTTTCCTCTAAATATCGTGTCTTCCATCTTATCACAAACACCTGGAAAAGTTCACTGAAGACGAGTGGGGGATTCCCTTTCCGGGAACAAAAAACGAGTTGCTTTGTGTTTTCAAAAGCACTTATCTTCTAACACTATAATGCTTCATAGTCTAGGTTACAACAGGCGTTTATTTGGAGATCATGCATTACCCTTTATATATAGTATTTGAATAGCATAGTAATTAATATTAAGATGCTTGAGGGTCCAGCACGGTGGCGTGTGCCTGTGTCAGTCGATGGAGTCGCGGCTGGGACTGGGGATCGTGGTTCAGACCCACCCCGGGGCACCAGAGCGAGACCTAGTCCCAAAAAAATAGCTGGGTGTGGTGGCTCGTGCCTGTAATCCTAGCTATGTGGGAAGCTGAGACTGGAAATTGCTTGAGTCTGTGGTACCACGGGCAAAAATAGCGGGACCTAGTTTCAAAAAAAAAAAAAAAAAAAAAAGACAGCGTGAGAAAAACATCAAATTTCTAAAGTAAAAGTAGAAATGATTCAGAAAACCCTACAAATTATATGCTGCATGGTGTCCTAAACTGCTAAGTGTTAAATAGTTCCAGCACCGTGGAGGTCCCACTGCCAATGTTGCAAACGCTGTAGTTTCACTTCAAACCAGAATCCTTTTCACTTCTCATTTAAATGAATATCCACCTGTCATGTAAGCAGCCTTTTCGTGACATCAATCACTGTAGTGCAAGTATCAGGGTCACCAATCTGCATAGGTTTTTTATTGATTCTAGCAGCTACATACACACCAGGCCCAGCAGAGCCAGGGCTGGGGCCAGGAGTGAGGATGGAGATGGTGGGGGGTTGGGCGGCAGGTGAGCCTTCCAGCCCTTCTGGGATCTTCACACTCTTTTTCAGGCCGCTTATTCTGGTGTTCTCTTGTACTCTCGTGGGTTCTTACACGCTCATGCTCTATCTTGTGCTCTTTTATCCTCTCTCCCCAAGTCCAGATGAGCCCACTCACACATGCGCACACCCACTGAACCCAAAGGACTTACACTTTATGGGGAGAGCTCAATACTGCACGTGTTAACTATACAGAAGTTAAAAACCTGACCAACTTACCCTACAGCATGCTTTAATTTACTGAGATAAAAACACTGCCTTTATTTCGATTTTTCCTTTTCTTTCAAATTCATCTTCAGTTTGTGAGAAATCTCGTTGTAATATCTTAAAAAGTACATAGAACTCAATCCCCTCTAAAATCTACCATTGCCACCCTGTTGATACCAGGCCTTCTTTATTACAGCGAAAATCACTTGTAATTGGGAAAACAAGAAACCATCTCTATGCAAAATATTTCAACATAAGAGCCGGAATAATCCTTATAAAATCTACATAAGATCAAGACTTGGGTCTCTTCAGAGTAAAACTTAAGCCTTAAAGGTGCTTGTGATTAAACAAGGTATTATCATGACCACAAGATTCACTTGTTTCCATTTGCTTTCTGATCATTTAAAACTTCTTTCAATGACTTACTCATCTCTATTATATTTCAGCTACTACATCTCCTTCTCAAAATGTGGTTCTCCAGCTTCGTGGTTATTTCCCAGAACCACTGCAAGTCTTTGCTCAGAATCTACTTTCTCAATGAGGCCAACTCTAAGCAGCTAAATAAAAAATACAGTCTGACTCCTCTTTCCTCGGCTCTATGTTTTTAATAGAGCTTAAAATTTTCTCCTATATAAACCTTAAAAAAATTGAAAACAATCTCTCATTTCAATATTGAAATTATCTTGTATGTTTTCTTGTTATAAGGCAATAAGGTTGACAGAATGGCATTACCAAGCTATATGAGGTCCACGGAAAGAGGATTCACAAAATGTCTAAGTTAAAGAATTCCACTGGCAACTTCCAAACACCATTATACTATCTGTCAGAAATCCACTTTTACATTAGAAAGATGAAGGCAAGGATGAAAGCAAGATAAAAACATAATATATTTTATTATTTTTAAGCACAAACATAATTTAGACAAAAAAAGTTATACTATGTCAGAAAACAGAAAACCTTTGTTTTCAAAACAATAACCATAAATCATTAATATTTTTACAAACTGATTGTCATTGAGCGCTTTTCTTCCAATGACTTTTATATTTGCATTGTCTGCTCACTGTATACATAGAGGATGTATGTCACATATTTGCTTACTTTTACTTTTTTGTCCAAAATAATTATGAAAAGGAATGAATATTATCCAGAAGTCACAATTCTTTTTATAACTATGTGAGAGAAAAGAAACAAACCCCTGTATGGAAAGTGTGAATGTTTTCATATTTTAATTATGTTTTGGACTTCTCAGGGTGACACACTATGATACAAACAAAAATAAAATTATGAAACAATGAAATAGTCATAATTAGGATTCCTAAAGGCAACACAATCATGAAAAACAAACTAAGTACTTAGTGATATCATTAAACTCTCCAAATTTCTAAAGATCTTCCTATCAGAGTTCTCTTGTGTACAGATGTCAAATTTAATAGATAAAAGGACAATTTTTATTACTGTGAGACTCTGAAATGTAAAACAGCTTGACATTTTTGAATCACCATGTCGGCATATCGTGTTCAAATAGACTTTATTCTGTGCAGTTCAGTAAATATTTTTCAAACTTCAAAAGAACACTATGTCTAGGAATTATTTCTCAGAAGGGACAC
Organism: Uropsilus gracilis; assembly: GCA_004024945.1. Classification (NCBI taxonomy): domain Eukaryota; kingdom Metazoa; phylum Chordata; class Mammalia; order Eulipotyphla; family Talpidae; genus Uropsilus; species Uropsilus gracilis. The sequence continues at coordinate 55,060 of PVHY01007645.1, read as the reverse complement.
CCTGTTCTTTATACAATGTCAGAAAATAGAAAACCTTTGTTTTCAAAACAATAACCATAAATCATTAATATTTTTACAAACTGTCATTGAGCATTTTTCCTCCAAGGACTTTTTATATTTGTATTGTCTGCTCATTGTATACATAGAGGTCATATGTCACATATTTGCTTACTTTTACTTTTCTATATGTATGTCTGGTTATATGTACTTTTGTACACACATACACATGAGTTTCTTGGGTCTAGAAAGCTTTTAAGGTAATGAAAATATGACTTCAGAATGGGAAGGGGATTTACTGGAAATTTATTTCAATCTACAAATTTTACAGGGGAAACAGAACTAACAAACAAATTTAAAGTGATGATGAGCTTATCAACGGACCACAGCTCTCCCAACACTTAACTGCATTGTATTCTTTCTAGTATTCTACACTAGTGTATCCTAGTATACGCTCTAGTATGTCTTCTAATATACACTCAGCTGCTAGTCTTATTAAAAATGGAGTTTTGTTAGTGCCTCAAGTTTTGCATCATTTATTTTAGGCTTCATAATCTTTGCTTGAATTACAAGTTAACAAACAATTGTAGAGGACCAGAGGTACCTTGGTGGTGAGTGATGTGGGAAGAAGGAAGAATCCTCAAAACTATTGTGCCTCAGATGAATGGATTTTATTTATCTTCCCTCTGTATTCTGAACTATGCATGCAACTCTGGCACTGCTACAATTTTTCAAAATAATTTTTAAAATAAAACAAATTACCTCTGTTCAACTATATCCCTATGCTAATAAACTACATAGAAGATACAATTCTACCATTCATGGAACCTGCTTTCACAGTCTATGTCTTTATAAGGAAAAAAAGATTAGAACAAGAAGATACAGGCCGGGCACGGTGGCTCGTGCTTGTAGGCTTCAGCCTATGAAACGGCCGGGGCTAGGGATGGCGGTTCGAGTCCCGCCTGGGGCCCAAAGCGAGACCTAGTTCCAAAAAATAGCTGGGCGTGGTGGCGCGCGCCTGTCATCCCAGCTACCTGGGAACTGAGGCTGGGGATTGCTTGAGTCTGTGGTACCCCAGGCAACGAGAGCCTACGGTTCCACAGGCAAAAATAGCAAGACCTAGTCTCAAAAAAAAAAAAAAAAAAAAAAAAAAAAAAAAAAAAAAAAAAAAAAAAAAAAAAAAAAAAAAAAAAAAAAAAAAAAAAAAAAAAAAAAAGAACAAGAAGATACAAGCTAGAATATTAGAACGAAAAAGTAGACAATTCAACTTAATTTAGTGAAAAAAGAAAGTAGACCTTTCATCTTGGATGACAATATGGACACTCAAAATCTAGAGGCAATCTCAAGATTAGGAGACTGGATTGGGAAAATAGGATGATTATTAAAAAATTACAGATACTCCAGTTTGGAAATATCTATAGCCATTATCCCAATTAGTGATCCATCTTATCCTTAAATAAATTATGCAATACTCCTAACAGGGGTGTCATGATTTCTCACTGAATACTTCTGATAACAACTGAATGAGATGGGCTCTTTAAAAAAGCTTGTATAATCTGTGTAAAACAATAATAGTAGGCAAACATTAATTAGGATGTATGAGTTTGAGTTTGTATATTGACAGGTACAGCCTAGCAATTGTGACATTTCATCTTTGTGCTTCCCTAAATTTGATTAAGTGTTTAAATTCATTCAGAAAAACACACGATTAAAATGGATGTAGTAATTAAATTGTGCTTTTAGCATAGTAACTTTGAAAGTTTTACTATTAAATGGCAGCCCCATACTACTGTTGCTAGAGAAAAGAAGAAATAAAGTAAAGGGAAAAAAAGCTATAGACCCACAGTGGTTTGCTGTTCAGGTCATTGATATGCTTCCTAGCTGGGTTATGTCTTGAAACCCAATTTCATTCTCCCAGTCTTCCACTGCTAAGTGAGGAGAGGGGTATGAGCTGACTGGGACCTTTAAGGAGAAATCTCTACATCTAGTGCTTGTCTCATCCATCTTGGAGAACACATTTCTGAGATATTATCCTACTCTGGGGAAAGAACAGGAAAAAAGGGAAAAACTGGCTTTTCTTTATTTTCTACTACATAGACTAAAATCTGATGTTTAAAGAACTTACCTACTATGAAGACTCATTACAATTTACCATGTTGGTTGGAAAGAGTAAAGCAAATAAACTGTTTCCTACTGCTGACCCTAAAGCCCTGTTAATATGTTAAGCAGAAGTGCACAGCCCCTTGATGCTACAGGGGTCAAGTGATGACAGTGGAAACTTTGTAAACCTTAAATACACACCATCCACAGTGCGTAGACTTTTAGGACAAACAGTAGAATACGGAAAGTATTGCTTTATGGAGTGTCACTGACTTTAGGTTAATAGGCTCTCAGAATGTAAACTTTACCCCTGACCTTGATTGAAATGTGTATCCTTCAAGTAAAAACAATTACTGTTTCTCTAAAACATTAAGTTACTATAGAAAAATACCAAACTTATTCTAAACAAATGAGAGGGATCAAAGAATAAAACAGCTGATTTTATACTTTCCTTATTAAAAGTATCAGAAAATCCCACATTGTGTCTATGAGACAAAATGAAATTAATGACCCTGTAACAATCATTAAGTGGTATTAGTCGTAGCCTCTATAATAGGCAGAATAAGTACAATCATTCTTGGAGATGGCACCCATTCAAATACTTCAACATTTCTACTTAATGCTTTAATATTTTACTCTTTAGGCTACCTTGATTTGCTTATTTAACCCTTTTGATGTGCATTGATATGGATTTATATGATTCTTCTTCTAAATTAACTTAGTCACTTTTCCCCATGTACCTCTTAATGAGTTGTTCACTATAACAGAAAATAAAAATGGTTCAAAGTGTTAAGTAGATGTATTATTTCAAGAGTCTATTTTTTTACCCTTCTATTATAGCAGTAAAATTCTGGCTATAACCTATTTACAATAAATTAGTAAATAAATATTATACTTATGTGACATTTTAAAATAAAATAAAAAGAGTATAACTTACTAACAGGCTTTAATATCTAAAGAGTCAAAAGGTGTTTTGGCAATTATTATGGAAAATGCTTTTCAGAGACTGCCTGAAAGTGACAAGGGGGGGGGCATGACCCCAGCTTGGAAATGCTGCATTAGGATGGCAGCCATTTTGCCTTAATGGGTGGAGACTCAGAGAAGGAAAGCAGAGGTTTTCTCACAAGAGGGACAGACAGGGGATTTGGGAAGGAGTAAGCTGGAGAGAGAGCAAAGAAAGCTGGAGAAAGGAGAGTGGAGCAGCACAGATGCTGCTACCCCCCTTCTAACTGCCTCCCCACTGCCATGTATGGCAATAAGGCAGGGAAGGAAGGCTGGGGAGGAGTCCAGGGAAGCATGCTAGAGAGACTTGTAACCTGGGTGGACTGACTTGGAAACCGGGTACTTGGAAACTTGCTTCGATTTTGAAACTACAAAGCTTGGTAACTGTCTGGAGACCTGAAGAACCTGGGGTGCTGCTGTTCTCATTGTGAGATGCCTGAAGTGGTTGCTACTGTTTTTCTGAGTGAGTCTTGGTGGTTCAGGCCAGAAGAATGATGGAGCTGTATCTTTTGGAGGAGGATCTATGGCACCATTTTGATTTCTTAATTTGGTTTGAAGGTGGGACAGCCACCATTTTGTGGGTGCACAAAGCTGATGGACCCACATGTAGCTTTTTGGACTAGAAACTGAACTATGTGGTGAGATTACCAGAGGGGTTCCTTTTACCCTCAGTGACTTTTGTCTATTCTGTCTTTTTAGTGGATGAATCTGTTTTTGCCTCTTTTTAAGTAGTATAGTCTTGCTACTGCTCACATGGGCTGGGATGAACCTGAAGAGAGGCTGGATTTAAAGGGCCAGCTGCTCCTACTTGTCACTTTAGTTAAGTATGCTGCTTTGCTTGTTTTCTTACCTGATTTCAAAAGTACTTGAAATGAAATTGAATTTTGGCAACAATAATTTAGCTGCATTAATGCCAGTATCCAGTTGTACTGAATCCAGTACTAAAGTGTAATTATGGATGGATGGAATAGTTAAACTATCTGTGTTGATCAAAACAAAAAAAATTATAAACAGTTACATTTCAGAAGTCAAACTGATATACTAAATTTTTTTCTTTTATTTTTTTACCCTTCAAACTGTGTCATAATGACTAAGGTCCTCAAATGCTGTATTGGAAACCATGTTTGCTGATTTGAGTAAAGTTTGGGTTGCTTTTCAAAAAATGGGGTTGAATTCTTAAGAATCTGGACATCTTTTTTTTTTTTTTCTGGTGATTGACAGCAATGATCTGCAAGGGAATGTATCTGAGTTTCAAAAAAAAAATTAACATTCTCTGGCATCCAGTCAAGTGGTGAAGATTCATTTGAACATAATTATATCAATTAATCTGTAGTTATAATAATCTCTGATTATTATAAACTCTTGACAATTTAAAAACAAACACTATTTTTTTAATTCTTGTATGAAGCCTAGTAAAAAGTCAAGAAATGAATTATTAATACCTTTTAGAATTAATCTAATCCTACCAAACCTCAATTTTCTCAATACATCAGAATAGTCTAAGTACATGGCTCAATCAGACCCCTGTTCATCTCCATGTCCCTCCAACTGTCAGACAGAACTGCAGAGAAGATAAAACAAAAACACTCAAGACTATCCACAACAACTCTAGACCATTGTACTGTTTTATATCATTGTAAAATGTTTATGAAAGATATTATTTTGAATGTGTTAAATAGTAACTTTATTCTCTTGCCTAAACACTTTGCTTGTCTACTTCTTGTCTCACTTACTATATAATTTCATATGAAATCATGATTTTCCATGACAATTTATATAAAATTGTCAACTAGGTTCTGTAAGTTAAAGTAGGTCAGTGATTAATCTCAAATTTTTGGTAAAAGGAAAGGGGCAAGAGAGAAATTTTAAGCAACCAAGTTAACACTGAGCTTTTATAATTTGTTTCTTTTTTGTTCAACTCTCCATGTGGTGTCTAGAGCAGGTTTCTGTACCAAGTTTTATGAAAGCCTCCTTTAAAAGAAGCTCCAAAGTGGGATGCCAGATTATTAAACATTCAGTGAAGCATTTAAGAAAAAGTACTGGATATAAAGGCTTCAATAGCCATTCATTTATCCTGGAAACACTACTTGATTAAATGAAAAGCTAACTGCATTTGGGCTCCTACATTCAATAAAGAACCTTCCAAGAAATGTCAGCCGCATTACCTACTTTTTCTTACTTGACATAATTAGTCCCGTCAAACCTGTTTCGTAAATGTATCATTGATTTTTAGGCATGAATAAAATATATGTAGCACCGTGCTTTATATCTCACATGGGGTAATGCCGGTAAAATCAACTTTGATATGCTGCAACAGGAGTTGATAATTGTCTTGAAGTTAGGAACAATTTAAAGATGATTTCACAAGTGGATATTTGTCTTTCTCTGACATTTTATGGGGTAATTGTTTTATTATTGTTTTAATTTGGTGGAAGATAAAGAACTGCTTCTGATGTTAACTTGCTTACTCTGCATTCTATTTACACCATTGTGGAAGGTGTTAGAGATCACCATATAACATCAACTGAAACTGAATGAAGCTGCAGTTGGAATGGGCATGGGCATTTAAAATGTTAAAGGAGGCTACAGAAAGCCTTTCTAACATCTGCGTCCCCAGAAAAAAGTTAATTGGGGGGGTGTGAAGAAACCGAAAACACACTAGGAAAATGGCACACAAATGAAAATTTAAAAGGGGGGATAAAGGAAAACAGATATTCAGTTAGAGAATTTGGGTAGGATCAGGTATTTTTAAATCTTCTAATATGCTTTTTCTAAAAGCATATTAAATCTTCTAATATGCTTCTAATATGCAGTCAAAGCATCAAGTTGATTTTTGAGAATTCCTTGGTTAGCTTCCTTTGCTTCAAGGGAGTTATAATATGATTGATTATGGTGGCAGTTTTCTTTCAATTTAAAGAATCTTACATGGTGTTTGAGAAGATAAATTATCAACATTGTTACTACTTTATAATCACTGTTAATGTCTTCAGTTAGTTTGATGTTATGAAAGTTAATTCAAAACAGAAACCCCTATCTATTGTTCTGTCAACTATGTATATTTTTGCTTTCTCTCTCTATCCCTCCCTCTCCCCCCCCCCTTCTTTTCTATCAAAAAAGCACTAGGTAATTTTGAAAACAATTAAGCTGAAAAGTGTGCAACCATTAAGAATAGAATAATTAATTTTTTAAAGGAAAAGGAAAAGCAAAAGCCTTCTTTTAGACTTTTAATCATTACAAATCACAATTCTAAAAAGACTAGTTAAAACTAATTTGCTAGAATTTTGCTATTTTTAAATGAAGGTCAGGGAGTTCAATAAGATATGACTGAAATTTTTATCTGGAAAAATGTTATTTCATTAAATGTTTCAGGGTACTATGTTAAACTAATAGGGTAAAAGACTGAAAAATAAAACTTAAAGAAGTGATTGAGAAAGAAAAAAAAACACAACCCTTTACTTCCTATTTATAACCAGATCCATTTAAAGCCTGTTTCTTTGCTTATTTCTAATTCAGCTACATTTTTATGTGGATTTTACAAAGTCAGTGACATTGATACTTAGATCTATTTTGAAAATCCTTTCTGAGATTGAAAGCAACATGCTTTATTTAGAAATTGTAGCATAAAAATAACGAAATAGCCAAATATCTACATATATTAATTTCTCTGCACCTGCATTACTGTTCTATTATTTTTCACATTTTAAAATGCAACTCATCCATCAAATCTGATGAGTACAGGATCATAGTTCCTTGTACCTTTTTGTTATTTCAGCAGCTACTGTATTTGAATTTGATAAAAAGTTTACATTAAAAATAGCAATGTTAGTTAATGCTTACTGAATTTATATAAAAGTTCTAGTCACTCTTACATTTAAAACAGATTAACTCTTTTTACCCTTACAATATCCATTTACTGTTAGTTGTTTTATGATCCTCATTTTAGAGAGGGGAAACTAACACATAAAGTTTTAAGCAATTTGTCCAAGGTTTATATATCTGGTGAATAGGGAACTATGCAGTTCTAGAGACTGAATCAATAGGCTTTAGCCTCTCTGGATCTTGTTTTAATTGTGACAAAAGAAAACAAACAAATAAAAAAAATTTTAATAGTGGTGACTATTAATAAGAATGCCAAAAACCTACAGATTTGAAATAAATTGAAGGATAGGCTTCTTTTAAAGCCATGAATAATTAAACAACATAGATCCTAGACAAATCTGCAGCAAAATTACAAAATATTGTCCACATTTTTCTAAATTCAGAAATTCACTGGACTCCTTAAAATCCCTTATTGTGTAGATAATAACAGAAAAAACTCCCCTAGTTGTGTGCATAGAATCAATTCTTTGGCACCTAGAGCAACCAACTTTAGGATAATTTGAAAGATTTTTTTAATCAAACCATAGTGAATTCTGTAGCTCAGAATAGTTGACTTGTATCCAAAAAGAACTTGAGAACGTATGAGAGAAAGAAAATACAAAATGATCAGAAAATTATATATGTCTTCATTTTACAGGATAAACCAACCTCTATTTTTGATGGGGAAAAAGGCAGAATTTTTTCCTTTATAGTTATTAGAATTTTTTTAAATTTGAACTTTCATAAAAATATTATCAGAACAAACTCTGGGACAATTTAACCTAATTTTGAAATGGGCAAAGAAAATTCATACTAAGATTCTGAATCAGATCTCATTCATAGGTATAAATACTAAGTTAGTTATATTTTTTATTACCCTGTCATTTCATCTTACCACAAGATATTATTTTATTTCTATGATAGTAGATTGCAGTGGCTGCCTATTAGCTAGATTAAGGGGATTTGTAACTTAATTATGACAGAACAAATAAGTAACCAATTTAACAATTTATATGCAATATTTTTTTTTGGCATTTCCCAGATAGCTTTAGTAAGATTAAAGTTACTGTAAGATGAGTTTCACAAACATGAAATACATACTGATTGAACTGTTATCTGTTTGCTGACATAATTTACATATTAAAGTATATATAACTAAAACAAACTTAAATGTACATCTAGACTCCTAATAATGGAGGGGAAGAAAGACTGCAGCATACCTAGACTTCTTATACATAAACTAACAATTATTTTCCCTTTTTTGAAACAAAGACAAAATGTGAATTTAAAACACAAGCAACATAGAGATTAGAAATTGACCAAATTCCTGATAATTTTCTTCCTGCCCTTCTTTCATTTTTTTGATACATATTATATACTAATTTATACATTCTTTGATTCATTCATTCATTATTTAAGAAAATCTCTCCTTTTGAGATTACAATTCAATAATCATCAATTTACAGCACAATATTTATGTATGCTTATACTGGAAATAGATGGTCTTTGTGAGAGTCCCAGTTTTGCTATTTACTATGTGTGGCTGCTGGCAAATTACTTTATAACCACCAGCATCCTAGCCTATAAATTGGAATTATAATAACATCTATGCAACAGGATGTTTTTATAAATGAGATTATGGCACCTAGTACCAAGTTAACATTCAATAATTATTAACAAAGTTTGAATTAAAAAATTATAATTATTTTGATTAAGCATTTTGGAAGTCTTTTAATAATAACTCATAAGAACTATGCAGTGCTGGAACTAATGGAAACTATCAATAATGACTAAGCAACTGTTAGCTGCTAGCACCAAGTCCAGATGGGAATGCCATGTTATTACATCATGAAATACAAATTAAATATGTGTTACATGCACTAGGAAGTGACTATGCAAAAATTAATGTACATGTCTTGGTATATGACTGTAGGTTACTGAGCTTAAAAAGGAAACAAGGTGTGGGACATCAAACATATAGATTAAGTAACAATATCTTTTACAAGTATGTAACTAAATTAAAAATAAATTCCAAAAATATTTAAATAATCAAGAAAAGTTTGCTTTTTTAAAAGCAGGCTATGTTCAAAACTTTCAAAATGAGGGTACAATTATCAAATGTACTTTTTTCAAATACCTGACATTGCACATTTTCCATTCATTCTTGATGAAACAGCTAAATAAATACAAGGTAGACTATAAAGATGTCTAACAGCATTGTATGTGACTTATACAAGGATTATTTCCTATCATTTTGTGAATTCATAAATTTCTTCAGTTGCTTCAATTTGGGATTAATTCTAGCAAAGAAGGTTTTTTGTCTACAGTCTTGGAACAGTGAGTTATCCTATTTATAGTCTGGAGAATAAATTCTTGATACAGAAGGAGAAGGAGATGGAATTCTAAACTTTAACTAGTCTCATATGAAACATTTTCGATAAATGTGGAGATGAAAACATTTACAAACACATTCTGAATTTAGTGATCATTAAGATTTCCTTCTAGACGTGTGTGTGAAAACTCACATGGGGACATTCACATCTTAATGGTTTAATGGAGCTGCTGTGCAATACCACCTGCAATCTCAAAAGACATTTTATGCTAATAGGTCACCACGAGTCACTATGTCACAGTCACACCCTTAATTCTAATACATAAACTACCAGAAAAGTCAGAGACTCCATTTTCTTTCTTTCCTCTGAGCCTATTTTAATTTAGTCAGCATTGTAAGACTGAACATTTTATGAAAATGTGGAGAAATTTATTATCAATAATGTAATATTTTCAACTCTGAACCTGTAATGCTTTCCACATCACTTACATGATTAACACTAAATATTCATTACTGTGTTAAATTTTTTATCCTATCATCACTTTCAGCTAGATAATAAGGCAACAAACTGGCCTGCACCTCTCATGTTATCATGTAGTTCACTACCTGGCATTCAATCATTCATTAATCAGAATTTACAGAATAAATGTTCTGTCTAAGCATGATTATTGGCGTAAGGCAATACTTGAGGTAGACTACTGCAGTGTTTTCCTTCAGCTTCCATTGTTGTGGACAGCTAGACTTTCAATATATATTTGTAGAACATATGTAAGAACAAACCAAATACTTTGAATGTATTATTTTGCTTCCTTATGCTGGTGGAATTCAATTATAATTATCTAAACAAGTCTCTCAAAGAGTTCTAATTCTCCACTTTGAATAAGAATAAAATACAAATCTACTATAGTAGATTACCAATTACTCTTGATTTGCTTTCCCAGCCTAGAAGTATGTGTTGGGGGAAAGCAATAATAGAATGAGCACCTGCAGACTCCAGTGCTGGACCCAGGGATCAGCGACTTCTCATCTCCAGGGACCAGCAACTTCACATCAGAATGCTTTATAGCTTAGCCCCTGGGAATATGCATTCCTAGAAAGTGCTTCAAATGACAGTCTTGAAAAAATGTGTTATACAATTAGTTGTTGAGACTGTTTCTAGGGTAGGAGACTACCCCCTTTTTAATTTTTTTGACTGAGGGTTCTCCTGCCTGCATGCAAGCAGCTGCCCAGAGAATAAACTTCAACAACAAGGGAAAACATAGAGGTTTATTTACAGAAAAGTAAAAACAAACTAAAAGATCCTAATAGTCCACACCCTCACAAGTATCCCAAACAGAAAAGAACCCCACTTGGGTCCCATAGGGAGATGTGTGGGGTTTACCTCAGTCCTAGTGTACCTCAGTCCAAAATGACCAAATTATGTCCTTGTCCTCTGGTCCTCTGTCACTCCACCAGCATCAGGTGAATTCTCCCAATGCCAGGTTCAACTCAGTTCTATCTGGTTGCACAGTGGCTCAGCATTTCATCAGAGTCACCTCTCCTCCACCTTTACACAGCTCCTGACGCTTCCGGGCCCAAATACTGGGAGAGGCCCCAAAGATTCCACTTCTGGGTCTTTTCCTCCAGGAGCCAAAATTTCCGAGATTTCCGAATTTGCCTCTGCTCTCTTTCCCAAAAGTCTGCCTCCCTCAGTCTCGGCTCCTTTCTTTTTCTTCTCCCCCCTCTCCTTTAAAGCAGAGTTCCAACTTCCCTCTATACACCCTCTTGGTGCTTCATTTTCTCTTCCCTACCTGGAATTTGCAACAAAGTAAATGAAGGGAGTGCCCTTATCTGATTTAGGCCATCTTTCACCTCTGTGTTTTTCAGACACAGCTAATGGCAGCAATGGCTAAATTTTAATACTGCACAAGTTGGGGTCATGGCTTCAAGACTACCCATACTGCATACGTGACTAAACACATCTATATAAGCACCAGTTTACAAACTTTTGAGGAGATTTTGCAGGAGATAAGGAGTGGATATGATGGAGAAAACTGCTAGTCTTATGGCACAAGAAAATTCTTTCCTATGTACCCTTGTGTATAAAAATGCAACCTATCAACATGGAGTAGAACTGAGGTTGAAACCTAACAGTAAGCTGGGTGTTTATGTACAACTATGTATATTATGGTGCTCAAATATGTCGCTTAAACAAGCTGATTGATATGAATATTATATGCAGTCACTTTTCCTTTTAAATATTTTGTCATTAAGTCAGAAATTTGTTTCTTTGACAAAATGTCCATGAAAATACAAGACTCATTTTTCTATTCCACTCTGTCATAAAGTAATGAAACATTTATTAATGAACTACACTAAAGAGGTTACATTCAATTTATCAGAGTGCTCAAGCAGCTCCAAGGAAGAATAGGCAACATCTGTGTGCAGTTTTCTGTATCAATCTTTCCAATTGAGGAAGTGTGCATGTGCTATATAAATAAGCAGGCATATATTTACTATAAATAAATATTTAAATTTGTATACATACAAATAACATTTATTAGTATATTAACTTAGGAAAAACAGAATGTGCCAAGAGATGCTTTAATTTCTAAGTTTTGAACTTAGCCTGTGTCATTTACAAAGGTGCATCTTTAAAGAAATCAATTTGCACAATTAAGAAAAACTTTGAAACCCAAAGTTCCTAATTTCACTGGTAATTGAACTATTATTCTCCTGATTTCCTTCTAAAGTCAACTTCTTTAACTGCTGTGAAAAGTGGACAGATTAGTAACTACAGGTGCACCCCATGTCCATTGAAGTTCATGTCCATAGAGCTGACACCAGTCTAACACTCATTGTCACACTGTTGATTCTTTTTAATAATATGAAGTTTTTCTTCCAGATGATTAGTTTCACATACTGACTGAAGACACATTATAGAGATCAATGAGCTTCTTTCAGAGCTGCTTTGTGTTTAATTACACATCAGAAAAATATATTTATAGTAAAGGACTACTGCTCTAACAGCTAGAATTTACAATTTTCAGCTTTATGACACTAGATAAAAAGCCAAGTATTCATTCAGGAACAAATCATCTGTTACTGGAAAAACAAAACTATCGTGTATTTATTTTAGGATGACATACTAAATTTATTCATCATAGAAATATTAATGACTAAGAAAGAGAAGAGTACCATGAATCATTATTTTAAATTGTATTTAAAAAAAAAACAGTTAATGTTGGTATACAACACTGTATGTAATTCAGGGGTATAAGCTCACATCTCTTCAGATATATATTACCACAACACATCTACTATCAAAACTTTTCCACCAAAGTCTGTTCAGCCCCCTCCCACCCCAAACGTTGGTGGCATCAATTTTTCAATCAGATTTCTAGAGTTTGTTTTAGTTACATTTTGTCTGTTCCTTTGCTTTGTTTCTTTATAGTCATACAGGAATGGAATTATCTTTCTACTGAATTATTTTGCTTAGCATAATCCCCTCTGGTTCCATCTATGCTTTGATAAATGGCAAGATTTTATCTTTTTTTTAATAATGGAAAATACCCCATTGTGTATATATATCACATCTTAATACACTCATCCATCTTTCATTCTTATAATAGTCTAATATCCAGAGATTGGGGCATGAGTATTTTTTAAATGTTAAGTGATGTCAGTGGCAAAATTAAAATACAAATTTTCTTCCTTAAGTGGATAAACTTAAGGGATATGCATAACATCTTATTTAAACTATGGGAGACTAGAATAACAATAAGCTACATTAGATTACTAGAAATGCTATTTTTTAAAATTTTTGGCTTGCTCTGTGAACCATTTCCTATACTCTCAGACTTAACATATGGTGTATACATTAATATTGTGTAGCAGAAAGAGTATGAATATAGGGGTTGAATTTTTGTCCTCTAATCCTGTCACTGGATGTGCTACCTCCTATAAATGACTTATTATCCCGGTTTCTATTTTCTACCTGAAAAATAAGGAATTTAGAACAAGGCATTGTTGACTATCCTTATATTTCTAAAATATACATGTATATTAATTAAAGAAACTTATATTTGACCTAAAAAAGTGATAGGAAGGAAACCATTTTAGGTACTCTACGAATTTCAGTTACACCTATTTTTTCAAAGAATTTTTTTTACTGCACTATTGATTTTTTTCACCTGAAAATAAATTTTCTTTACTTGGCAACAAAAATTAACATCAAAATAGATTTTCAGATTGTTATAATGGTTCAAATAAAAACTGGAATTAGTGAAGAATTAAAAAGGGAAGAGTCTTTGCCAACTTGTTGTATTGAAAAATTGTAAGGATGACCAAATAAGTAATATAAAGACAATTCCCCCTTGAAGTCAATTTAATTAATTCCTCAGATTAATATGAGCCATCACCATCATCATTAACCTTCCATTTCTAGTTTCCTTTCCAGTAAATCATTACTTTGTGGCTATTATAGATATGTTAATGACAGCTTTTCTTTAGGGCCTTACAGAAACTTCACAACATGAATTAGTCTCAAAACCTTTATAGGTTAAACCATTCCATCCTTATTTTATGTTTTATTATCTAAATTGACTTCCACTTTTTAATCTCTTATATTGTATTTGTATCTTCCTTCAGCTCAAAAGATATTCCTAAAATATTTCTTGAATTCATATTTGTTCAAACTCAATGTGACACTTATAATTCTGAAAACATGTATCTCAAATCCTACTTTAAATGTTAAAAATGAAAACAGAAAGTAGCATAATTGTTTGTGTTGCTTAATAAATATTTGATTTTTGCTTGTAATTTTATTCATTACTAATTTCTAGATCTATACCAGTGTGCACTTATTAGTCCTCACAAATTTTCAGGTTTTAGGACATATATGTCAGTAACTGCATCTGTTTTTTTTTTTTTTAATTCTCTTACACTATCTTAGCATCTATTTTATGACTGAACATTATAGTTCAGGTACTCAATAAATGCAAGTGTGAAGGAGTCATTGTGATTAGTACTGATGAATACAGAATACACTCAAAATGTATTTTCTTCTTTCAAGACTTTGTGAAATATGGACTCAGTACACAGACAATATGTGTGAAGAAAGGAACTAGAAATAAAAGTAAAAAAAAAGTTAATCTGTGTATTCTTTGTTAGGTACAGTACAATGTACTTTCACATCTATTACTTCCATCTCTGAGACTTTTTTTTAATTTAAGGTATGAATATTGTGTTTCAATAACAAAATAAAAATCATAATGTACAGATATAAACATGGAGACTACAATTTTCAAAAAAGCTATCAAAATATCAAAATAGTTTGAACTAATCACATACTAACGCTATTAGCTTGCGTCTTAGTTTTCCGAATAAACAATGGAACTCAGGCTATAACCCTTTCTGATGCATCCATAGAGTCTACTAGCAAAATCTACAAACACTTGTGTTGACTTAGTAAGGAATTCACATATAAGTGAAAGGGAGTGACAGCATCATTCTATAAGGCATCTAGTGTGAACACACACAAAATCCATGCCGGGCATGGATTCTTAGCACAGTAACATAAGACCACTAAACAACCTTTCAGAGCATTTTGTTAACCTTGAAATTAAAAAAAAAAAAAGATTTTTGTGTGGCCAGGTGTGGTGGCGTGCGCCTCTAATCCCAGCCACAGGAAGCCAAGGTAGGAATTGTTTGAGTCCGTGGGTTCAAGACTACCGGGGAACACATAGCAAGACCTAGTCTCAAAAAAATAGCTGGGCATGGTGGCGTGTACCTGTAATCCCAGCTACCTGGGAGGCTGAGGCTGAGGATATCTTGAGTCCATGGGATCAGTCTACCCCAGACAACATGGTGAGACCTAGTCTCAAAAAAAAAATTATTTTTGTAATTCAACGAAACTACTGTCTTGTATTCCAAATTGTTTAATCTTTCTACCACCAGTCTACCAGCTAAGTTAGCTATTGGCTGGTAGCTATGTCAACTTCCTCCCTCTAAACCCATTTTCGGTTAGTTTCTCAAGCATTTTTCTTCTACTTCTAAATGTCTCCTTTCTTTACATTTCACTCTAATTTTTTATCTTAGAGTTGTTATAATAAACATTTAATTGGTTTTTCTGTTTTCAATGTCGTCCACTTCAATCAATTCTCCAAAGTGTAGCTACATAGTTACTTCTTGATTTAACATCCCTTTGTGAGTCCCTTTGTCAAGCTACAAAAGACTTGAGTAAAGGAAAGACTGGAGAGGATGTCCCCTAACTGCTGCACTATAAGCTGCATGAACACACTGAACCACTGGGACATACCACAACCTGAGGCCTTGAGGTCTTGCAGCTGAGTCCTTGGGTCCTTCTTCTGGTGTCATCTTCATTCTAGAGGGCAGACTTAGGTAACACTTCCTTTGTGAATCTTCTACCCATTTCAGATGTGATTTCTCTTTCCTTTGGAACACCCTTGTGTCTCATAATTCATAACACTTACCTACTATGTATCATGTCTGTCTTCTTCCATACTCCACTTCTGGGTTTTTTTAGTGCCTTGTGAATGAGACAGAGTCACATAGGTAAACTGAGTGATTCAATGAACTTAATTGCAGCGTGTAACTGGTCAAAATTAAAAAAAAATACACTTGCATATGTTCAAACTAATACATGTAACTTAATATTTAATGTTCACCAGCAAAACTGTAAGAAAATATGGATTAATATGGATAGTAGGATACTAATTGGAATATAGATAGACTCACGATATATATAACATTGATCATATGACTCCTGATACATTGAATGAAAGACAAAATGATTAAACAATAAAACTTAAAAAAAATAGCGTATTTAATTATATTGAATCTTATCTATAGTTTCTTGAAGCAGGGTAAAATAGAAAAGTATGGTACATACAAGGCAATTAACTATTTTTATTTAACTATGTTATTTATTGTGATCCGCCTCTAAAAGCAAAGAAGGAATTTGCTTCTATAGTCCATTCTCATTCTATTTCATTCCCAGTATTTTGTAAAGATTATCTACCTTATGAAAAAATTTAAATGTCCAGAACCTGTCTCTGATGTTAATATGAAAATCTATCTTAAAATATGAAGTATATGAAATAGAATAGTGACTGTAAGGACTGTGTTCTATTTTTGGCTTATATTTTCATTTAAGAAAAGTGTAATTTCGTATAGTGTATTACTATTCTACAATTTATCCTTTAAAAATAAAAATAGCTCTACAGCTATTCCCTTGTTACTCCATGGTGATTTTGGAAGAATGCCTGAGATTTTATTTAGAACCCTGTAAAAAATAAGAAAAACCAAACAACTAAAGTAAGGTTCATTCAAGAAGAAAGGTATTAAAATCATTCTATTAACTAGGTTAATGGAAAGGAACCACAGCTCAGAAAACATAACACTAAATGCTATAATGATTACACACAGTAATGCAATGGGGGAATATGGGTAAAGAGTAGTAGGTAAAAGGGAAACTAAGCTAATTTGTTAGTGTCTATATAACAGAAGAAAGCTATCCTTAAATTATAAGTGAATATCAAGGAAACCTAAAGTGACTCCATCTTATAATTACATGATCTAATGCCCTAGGAAGACAGCCATATTCTCATGTGTCTTTTATGCACTCAAGATCCATGTGCAATTCTACTATCTACTAATCTTAGCAGAAAAAATACACATGTGACATGTCCCCCTGGACATCTGGTATCAGTAGTTTTGTATAGGAATGGTCACATGTATTAAGTGAATTTTAAGAAGATCCCTTTAAGCACTGGTGGTGTGGATCCTGCTTTGCCCAAAGTCCTTTCCACCAGCTCCAGTGTCAAGGACTCCTTTATATAAGAAGCTTTTAAGAAACTGTGATTGCTAGATATGCGTGTTTCAGTCCTCATACCTGAACTATCTTCTTGATTTGGGGAACTTCTTTGTTCCCACAGCCACACAGTGAATAATTTAAAATACAAATATTTTCACAAAATTTGAATTTTACTATATGTGAACAAAACAGCAGGTTGTTTAATTTCCATGTTGCTATGAAATATATGATCTTCTTCTTGCTATTTATGAACATATAGCAATATCTCAAAGAGCAACACAAACTTGTTGAAAGCCATCTTTTGAACCTGGCATGCTAGCAACAACTATGCATTTTATATATGAAGATTGATAAAGTGTTTCCTTCATGTGTTTCCTTCAAGTGTTAGACTTCATGATATGAGGTCTACAAGAGAGTCCTGAGGTTCTAAAAATGCCACATATATTACTGAAGAAAATAGTTCTCCTCAGTTTTCATTTGTCTCCCAAAATTTGGGTTTAGACACCTGGAGAGATATTTCAAGGTGTTTTTTAAAGGCAAACGAGCAGTAAGTATTGCCATTAGAACAAAAAGATGTTCCATAAACATGAGTTGATGTTATAAAATTTAATGTATTTACAAAGGCATTGATTCTGCACAGACTTATTATGTATGACCTTAAATCAACAGAGAACTCTATAGCCCTTATATATGGTATCAGTGAAAGTGATTTATATTATATCTGAAATTGATGAGGATAGTAATCTAGACAAAATGATAAAATCAAACTTAAATTTAATTATTTCCAGACTTTCCTTCCTATGATATCACTATGTCATTTGTACAGTTACACTTTACTATCTTTAGTCAACCCCACACCTACTCTGAGCTCTTAAGGTTCACTCGTTTTAATTGTGTTTTCTCTTGTGCATTCTAATTCTAGTACCAATGCTAATTTTAGACGTGAGAATTTAAGTCACTTTCTGGCTCAACAATAAAGTAGGAAAATTGGACCAAGATTTTCTCTGATGTTCTTTTAAAATCCAATATTCCATAACTTTCTCTTATCTCACATCACAGCCCTCACACCTTATAGTACATGGTGATAAATACACAGTGGGTGCTTAATGAGTGCTTATTTAATTAATATGGCACAGCTTTTACTACTTTTTCCATCTAGGCTGACTGCTGGAAGATTGCGTTTCTTAAAGTTTTTCACAAAACTAATGGTTGGAACATCTCAGAACTCTCTCCAACTGATTGTTTGAAATCACTGACTTTATATTCTTCCATAAAGCTGTGGGTTTTTACAGTTTTATAGACAATAACGAGTACACTTAATTACACATGCACAGTAGCAATAATCTCCAAAGACAATTTAATTTCTGAAGCCATGTACTTTTATCTCAGTCAAATCATAGATGCACACAAATCAAATTGGGATAAATTTTAAGGCTGAAAACCAAATTGTCTCACATTGCAGTACTTCCAAACCTATCTATAAATAGTGGGTAACTTGTAACCTGTAAATCATAATATGGCTAAATATTGTAAATGGGTATTTTTAATTAGAGTGAGATGTTCTCAATAGAAGATTCACATTTCACACTATGCACCTCTGAATTTAGAAGGAAAGCTTCTCCTTTTCTGAATAAGAATGTAATTAGGATATCAATTTACTAAGTGTGGTGGGAATATTAGACACACATTGTATTTGAAAAGTCTTAAATGTTAATGAAATATTAAAGTAAAAATCATCTAATTTACAGCCAACATATCTGTTAAAGGATCTGATACCAGGTTTCAATGTTTTTATTGTTCTTAGAGTATTTACATATCATTGTAAAACAGATTGATATAAGGTATTTCTAAGAATTTGTTGCAGAATTTTTTCCTCTACAATTATTCTGTTCAGTAAAGCACTGTATATATAAATATTTATAAAACTGATTTGCAACTGCTCATCTTTTTTTTTTTTTTTAATCCTGGAAATGAAGGGCAATAACTCGATGTAAGAAAAAATCTTGACCATTTTCTTCCCAAGATGACATTTTTTGGTAACAATTAACAGGGAATCTACCCTATTCAAAAAGTTTTAAATGTACAATACAGTATTATTAATTATATGTTCTATGTTACAATAGCTCTTCAAAACACAAAACTCTTTTGCACAACTAGTTTAAGATTTGGTTACTCATTTTTCAGAGTAGCTACAGTAAGTAACCAGTATGTCCACAAGATCTGAAAATGTCTTACTTAATGCAAAGCCAAAATTTACGTTAATGACTTTGGTTTCATAAACCCATTTGAAGGAAAATAAAATCTTACTTTATACCAAATTTTATAAGTAGAAACAGGAATGTCATGCAAATACAATACTAAAAGTCTCAAAAGTCTAGGAAAAATAAGTTATTTCAAAAATGAGTATTGATTTAAATGTAAGCTCAAGGTAGTTATGAAAAACATTAGGGAAAATTGAAAAGACCTTGTTAAAATAATTGAGCTTACAGAAGAAGTGATAAGAATGTAAATCTGAAAATTGCCTCTGCATCACATAGCTAGCTAAATAATCCTAGAAATGGAATCATTTTTCTTTCTCTCAAAGCAAAATTGGAATTTTAATAGGTGCAAAAGAAAGTAGTATGAAAACTAGAAGCATTGGGATTTCTAGCTCATGTGAGACACATTAAGGCAGATATAAAAGAATATGGCTTTATCTTTTAGATTTCTGAGACTAGAGATAAATGCTAAGTTCTCATTTTCTTCAGCATTCAATTATGATTTTATCAACCATGAATACATTTAAATTTTTGGAATAAATAAATAACATTTTCAACATCCCCCTTTTTGGAGCTATATAAACCAATGATTGATGTTATTTATATATTCAATTTTGTATACTTCT
Source organism: Uropsilus gracilis (assembly GCA_004024945.1). Taxonomy (NCBI): domain Eukaryota; kingdom Metazoa; phylum Chordata; class Mammalia; order Eulipotyphla; family Talpidae; genus Uropsilus; species Uropsilus gracilis. The sequence continues at coordinate 35,071 of PVHY01007645.1, read as the reverse complement.
TTTGTGTTTCAATGCTGGCCTCTTTCTTCCAGATATCTGGAATCTTGAAGCATGTACAAAAACCCCGTCTTGTAATGTTACCTTATGATCAAATCATCTCATCTTCAATTTCCATCAGCTTGCAAAGGATGAATTTCTCATTCTGAAGCTGGAAAGTTGATAGGACAGCCAGTTCTACCAAGTATAGTAAATATGACAGCAATGGAAGAAGTGACACAAAAATACCAACAAAGTGTTACCAAGAAGGTAATATCTGCTAGGTGTCCTTGGGTTTAAGAACACTAGTTATAAGCTGTGTCTATTGTTATACACATTAGGTGAATGTGATTAAGGACAAAACACAGAGTTGAGTTGATTGAAAAATTGGGTAGGTTCATGGAAAGAAACCATCATGTTTCATGAATGAAGAGATGAAAGAATAATTCTCTTAAATGGTTCCTGTAGGAGCCAGAATTCCAGACAGGTCTAGTAAAATCTATGTTGCTACTATTTCTCCCAAACTTTTACAAGAGGTGGCTTTAGTATATAGGGTGAATGTACTTTGCTTGTCCCACATTTGATGAAACTTTCTGATTGAAACTTTGCCAGGAAGTCATACTGATGCTGAGAACTATTCATACTCTAATGTACTTTTCTATTCTTTGGTTATAAAGTTATATAAAGATGTCTCTAGTTGGTTTTCTTCAACTCTCACACTACTTGTTTGGAAGCCCTAAATCTATTAACGTCTCTATGACTTATTGACCCATCTAATCTCCAACATGCTAAGGAAAGTTTCAGATGTGCCTACTAAATAAACTTCTATTGCATCAGCCAGGTATGCTGTATCCTGATTGGCTCTTGCATTAGCCAAGCATGGGCCCGGAACAGAACAGGTAAAGGGGCACTCAAAGAAGTGTAAGCCCCTGTACATAGGAGACCATATATGGTTGCAAACTAGACCACTGGACAGTTAGTATTTGTGGCAAGCATTGATTGGAGATGACCATCCTGGAATGTCTGGAATGTTTATGTCTAATGTATATGAACTCGAGACAAAGCAGCATTAAACGAGACTTGATCAGAAACCTGTCTTGTCTCCATTTCTCATGTCTCCTGTCCCATCCCCATTCCCACTCCTTCCTCCAGGTCTCCGTTGACGATCCCGTGGGTTGGGACACTAATGGCTGTTAATTTATCATCTGTCTAGAACTGTACATTAACATGCAGATTATAAGGAAAACATCACTGCAAAAATTGCCCAAAGAGGGAAATAAGATACTTTGTTATATGAACTTCTTTAAATATGACACAAATTCACACAATTCATTTTCTCCAACTATGAAAGCTCAAAATTTCATCCACGCTAGTGACGAAAATCAAAAATTCATCACTAATGAATTGCTAGGTGGATCTGCCAGCACAGTTAAAAGGAGCAACGCCTTCATTTCTGTCTCTCAATTTGCAATCTCACTGAAACTACTTCTTACATCAAAAGTTAAAAACAGATCAAAATACTAGCCATTCGAAAGAGGTATAATTATGTGGCATCAAGAGAAATCAAATGTCTCTGTGTTTTATTTTTTAACTGTTGTTGTCCTGATAACTGTTTCTCCAAGTGTTGTCCTGATAACTGTTTCTCCAAGTGTTGTGACTTTATTTTTAGGGAAAGAATTTTAAGTAGGAATATGTTTCCACATTATCTATCTCCATATTCATTCTTCTTAGATATGAAAGCCAAGGTAACACTATCTAAGATACAATTCTGAGACTCTTCTTCCGATTACTTGGAAGGAAAGCATTGTGAAAGTTAGCACTTAGAAAAGCATTTGGCTTCTGTCATTGATATTAAGTGAAATGTGCTTATGGTAAAAACAGAAGCTTTTGACTATAGGAACCCCAGCAAAATCAGTTTACTTTGTAGTGTTCACCAATATTTGCCATTTCTCAGCTACAAATTGTAATAGGCCATTGGTGACCATAAATAACACTGATGAGTGGAAAAATCTTTTAAAGGAAAAGATGTGGAAATTCTCAGAGAGTCTAGAGAATAAAAACCTAGTTTTGATTGATGAACCCGTTTGGTTTCTAGTTGAGTACTGTATCACATAGATAAGAACTGTAAACTTAAATGCTTGTTATATCTCTCAAATTGTGGAGTGTTATCTAACTTCCACATTGCTTGTGGTAACAGAACTAAAGAAGAGCTACACTGAAAGAAAACTGATGCTTTATTTATTCATTCTTTTAATCACTATTGCAACTTTTTATTTTTATTATCTTTTTAATTTTTTTTTTTTTTTGAGACAAGGTCTTGCTATTTTTTGCCTGTGGAACCACAGGCTCACGTTGTCCATGGTACCATGGACTCAAGCAATCCCCCAGCCTCAGCTTCCCAGGTAGCTGGGATTATAGGCGCATCACCACACCCAGATATTTTTTTGGAACTGGGTCTCGCTGTGTTACCCCGGGTGGGACTCGAACTGCGATCCCTGGTTCCCGCTGCGGCTTCCCAGGCTGCTGCTTACAGGCATGCGCCACTGTGCCCAGCCTGCAACATTTTTTTAATTGAGGAAACATTGGTTTACAACACTATATATGATTCAGAAGTACAGGTCCTACCATCAAGGTATACATAGTCCTCCTCATTAGTCCATGGGCCCTCTCCATACTGTGCTAGTCTCTACTCCCATGCTATAGTCAGATTTTTAGAGTTTGTTTTTGACTTGTTTTTGTCTGTTCCTTTGTTACTTCCCTCCAAATTCCACATAAAAATGAAAACACTTGGTATTTGCCTTTTCTGTTCCGATTTATTTCACTTATCATTATCTTCTCCAGTTCTATCCATGTTGCCACAAGTGGCAGAATTTTGTCTTTATTTTTAATACCTGAGTAGTGATTTACTGTGTATATATGCTACATCTTCCTAGTCAACTCATCTGTCTTTAGGCACATGGGTTGTTTCCATGTCTTCACTGTTGAAAATGGTGCCACAACGAACACAGCAGTATAATGTAATTTTTAAGCAAGCACTGATGAGATCATTTCGTTTTGGAAATTCATTCAGAAGACTTCAGTTTAAGTTTGTTCATTTAGTAGAAATTTAATAAGGTGGTAACTTACCTAAATTTTAAGGTTAATATAAGTATCTTTAAATTTTTACCTAATAAATTACCTAACATGGCCATTTATGTGAACATGTAAGAAAAAAGGAATAATAGTCATAGTCATTTAAAATATCACTAAATTATATATTATTACTGGATACTTAAGTCTAGAAATGCTTCTTTTACAGTCAAACACAATACGTATAAAAATACGTAACATATACAAAAGTATTGGTTCAATGTAAACTTAACAGTCATGAGATACCAAAGACCCATGCTCATTACATACATTTTCCTTTGATTTAAAGGGTTTGTGCACTCTAAAACATACCATCATAGAATCTGAGTAATCTGCTAATGGCCAAGATGAAGCTAGTCAGTAATTCTAAGATGATTAGGCATTTAAAAAGTTGTTGATGGAAATCACATGGAACTATATGTCTTACTGCTTGACTTTCCTACTTTTGCAGTAAACTGTTAGGAGTTGCATGTGGGATGAAGAAGAAAGTGAGACAAAAGAGACTGATAGCAATCTGTGAGGCTATCCCACAGAACGGGGATCCTGGGAAGCATGTCCAGATCCAACTTTAATGAAGCTGTGAAGCCCCTTTTATACCCCAGCAATGAAATGGTACAATGATGTAATGAGGAAGTAGCAAAGCATACTTGACATACAGCAGGGAGGATTCAGGGATGCGTGATAACAGCAGAATTTACCTGTGGAGGCAACAGTCATTATTAACAAGTCATTCCAAAGAGGTTAGTTAGGAGACAGTTAGGATACTGTGTTAGGAGACCTGCTATCAACTGTGGAGGGGATGGGGGGTGAGACAAGATAATAAATGTTCTTTCTATCTCATAACACATATCTCATCCTGCTCCGATCTCTCAGTAAACATTTAGAAATGTACAACATGGTGATGTAGGGGGCAATATAAGAGTCAGAAAGACTCTCACATTCTAGGGAGTCATTAAAATGTTCCAAATATTTCATAGGCAATAATTGTGTTCCTGTCTTTATCTATCCAAGCAACTGATACCTAGGATTCACTAAGGTAGACAATCAGAGGGTCATTCTACTTCAGGCATTCATTTTTTTGTAAAAAGTTCAAATAATATAACACAAATTCTCATTATTTCTGATTTCATGGTGCCACCCTACAATAATCTATTATTATTATTAAATCTTATAGGCCCTGAGAAGCATCCTGTGCTACATATAGCAAAGATTTTTCAGATTATAGTCTGATTCATTAGCAGTAACTCAAACACTCTTTCCTATGAGTGCACCAATTTCCACAGAAAATTCTGGGTCTACTCAAACTCTACTTTTTGGAGCAAGCATAAAGCTTGTGTACACGTGGTGAAGGTGAGGAAGATAGGAGGTGGCAAGAACCCTAGTGAAATGATGAGCAAGGTCAATTCTTTGAAGCTTGCATGGATCTGAAATAAGTCATATTAACAGATGCTTTTTTTCCTTTTAAAAAGCAATTCACATTGAATTAAGCTTAATCAGTTGGCAAATTGTCAATTTATTTCAATATGTCTTACTATAATTGTACCTTTCATAATTCCCACAGATCATATGTGTGCTTGCATGTGTATGTGTTTGTGTATTTGTGTGTGTCTATCTTTATGTTTGTCCTGAAGTCTCAATGGTGATAATGTAGGTTTACAGAAAACAAAGATCTCTAAGATCTCTAAGATTTCAGCTTCCTAGGTAGCTTATAGGCTAATATAATTAAACATACACAAATTTTTCTATGTTTTTCATTGTTTTTCTTATTTAGTGTAACTTTCTCTACTTTTATCCTATGTAGAAATTACTATGGATTTCAACCACAAATATATATCCTGGACACCAGCTACAATTAAGTGCTAGTTTTCATTGTACTGTATACAGGTTACAAATCTGCAATTATTCAGGCATTCTTTATGTTGTTTATAGATTCACTGTTTATCCCAGACTTGACACATATTAGTTGGATGAATGACTACTCAAGACTCTAAAGTATGTTTCCCTATGCATAAAATGGGATTTATAATTTCTTCTTTATGGCACTGTGGGATAATCAAGTAAAATATATGAAATGTCAAATAATTACTAAGCACTATGTTGATTATTTAATTATTTCCCCATATGGTCTATAAATTATACATTTCGCTAGTCTTTTCAATCAAGAGATAGAGAAAAAGAAGTGGTTCATATGACCTTTGCCCTTATTTGTTGGGGCTTAAACAATCAAGTAACAACAACAAAGAAAACAAAAACAATATCCCCCAAACTCTGCTTTCATAAAATTAATTTTTTTAAATAGGAAGTAAGTGTAGTCAACTGAAACAGTTCTCTTTCTTCCTGCATTTTTCATTTTTACCTTAGTATCTTACCTTCTTTTTGACGTGAATAAAAGCTCAGACTATGTTTTTTGTGTTCATACATAACAGATGAAAATGTCCTATGGTAGCTTAAAATAGAGACTCCAATTCCCAGGATTACTTATTATTCAACTTCCTGGACAGGAATGTGTAAACTGTTGGCTATGTCTTCGAGCATTATATCACAGGATTCTAAAAATATTGCATGTTTCCAAAGAAGAACATTATTATTTAAATTTATATAAAAAAATTCCCTGTAGACATCTCGAGCAGTTTTCTAAAGAACAACAATGCTTAGACTCTACCAGCAGGGACAGACACAGAAGCAATTTGGAAGCCACCAACAAAACAGCCTCTGACATTCAAAAAAGACTCAGCCGCTACCACTTCGAGAAGTCTTTTTACCCTTGCCATCCGGGTTTGAACTTACTACTGATGGGGAAAAAGGAAAGGACAGAAAATGTGGCTTGATTTAGATCAACTATAGCTTTTTTGACTATACCTAATAGTACTACAATATATTTTTCAAATATATTTCTTTTCACAAGAAAAGATTTAACAAGCTTTTTCTACCAAAAAGCCTGTGGTAAGGAAACCAGCTATTTTCATGTGTACATTAATATACATATATAAGAGAAATATTATAGCTACAAAGATAAAAGGTGAACAGCTACCTTTACCAATTTAAGTTTCCTAGTCAACAGCTAAATTTAGAAGCTAAATTTTTGATTCCATAAGTATCTCTATATATACTTTATCTCTTCAGTCTAAATGATAAAGAACAATTCAACTAAAACTTTCAAAGGAAAATGAAGAAAGTAAGTAAGTAGACAGTGTTTGGGCCCATGGGTATAAGGTTGCTTAATTGAGTCCCAAATGAATCAACAAACTAGCAAAAGTAAATTTACTTTTTCTAGCTTCTGCAATGGGAAATCTCTTAGAATGTCTTTAACTGCCTGTGTCACATTAGATGCTTCTAGACAGCTAATGCCATCACAGCTGGAAGTCCAAGATGTAGGAAAATGTTAAGAAGAATTAAAAAAAAATACCAAAAGATCTCTTTTCTGATCTTCTTAAAAAAGTTGGTGGAAGATCATGTACCCATCCAATTCTCCGCTCACAAGTCCATTTAAACAAATTCATTCTGTGGTTATCATACCTACTATCATCAATATCTATTCTTTTGAGAGTTTATCATCTGTAAATTCAGTGATGATAGTGTTTCTTCATGGCTATCCATTCTATACTAAGTTAGAACTTATCACTGAAAAAGGAGCAGTGAACAACACCTGGAAAAATTAATGAATTATTTTGAGGCTATCATTGCCGTAGCCATGAATGCCAAGTTTTAGATATATTCAACTGTATCAAATATTCCTTGCAAATATGTTCTATACAATCACCTTCCAGGTGCTTGAACCCAGAAAATACTTTACAATTCTGTGTAGTTTATTCAACTAAAAAAATGTGGATAAACATACTTCCTTTGCTTAGTGTTCTAATAATAGAAGAAAATAATCTGTTCAACAGTTATTATAATATTACAACTTCAATAAATATAGTCATTGTTATGACTAAAAGCAGAAACGTTGATATCACTTCCAAAACTTCCTGATTCTATTTCAAATGATTCTATAATTCATGAAAATTCATATTATCATTGTAGTGGAAAATTCTGGCAAATGTCTAAATACTGAACTGTGGGGCATTGATACAGATATAGAGATAATGCCTTAGATAAAAGAACACCTTTATCTTTCTCATCCATCTTAAACACCAGAGATGATTACCAGCAAGTCTTTTATTTGTGACAGCAGCCCCCTAATGTCCTAGGAATGTCTCACCAAAGAGACATACCCTGTAAGATAAAAGTGGTTACACCCCACTGGTAATTTTCCTGAATTTCCCATCCTTCTACCACATGTCACATACCACAGGATCCTGGTTTATTTTTTTTCCTTCCTTATTACCTTCATTGTAATCATACTTCTGCCAAGATAAATAAAGTCTCTATGCTTATAATAGCATGCTCACCAAGTCCTGATCTGTGAACTGGCCTCATACATGATTGGCAATCTCTTCCATCTCATTCTCCTTTTCCCACACGTGACTCCTAATATTGAACTTCCTATAATAAATATTACTTGAATAAAGATCTAAAAAATCCTTCTAAGGATCTTTAAAACATGCATTTTTATCAAGATACCACTCAGCTTCTTGGGACTCTCACCAATTATGGAATACATGAAACCATAAGTGAAAAATGAAAAATGCAACTAATGAACAAACAAATAAAAAACAAACACTTCAGACTGGGAGAACAAAATAATAATTACTAGAGAGAAGGGGGAAAGAGAAGGTAAATGAAGTAAAGGGAGGTAAGTATTCAGTGAAAGATAGAAATTAAACCTTGGAAGGTGAACACATATAGTATGTAACAGATATGTTTATAATGCTAAAGCATATACAATGTTATAAACCAACATTTCTTCAATAAGAGAAGTTTAAGCAAAGGATTATGATTATGCCAGCAAAAAATCCCAAAGAGCACATTTTGTATTAAGATGATATAGCATGTTAAGCATCTTCACTCTGTAAGAAACTTAAGAACAAAAATTATACATGCTAGCCAGCCACAGTGGCATGCAGCTTTACTCCCAAGCCTAGGACAGGAGGCTGAGACTGGGAATTGCTTGAGTCTGCAGGTTCGAGACCCAACCAGGGCAACATCATGAGACCTAGTCTCAAAAAATAGCTGGGCATGGTGGTACACACCTGTAATCCCAGCTACCTGGGAGGATGAGGCTGGGGATCACTTTATTCTGGGGTACCCAGGGCAATGAGAGTCTGCAACGGGGGGTCCCTGGGTAACATAGCAAGAACTAGCCTCCAAAAAAAATTATATATGCTATGAAAGAAAGAACGAGTCTGACTACATGCCACCAAGCAAATATAAAACAAAATGTATATGTCAACATGTATTTTAACTTTATATAATATATATAAGCCTTTCTTTAATCATGCCATTTAAAAATAATTAAATTTATTAGCAATTTAAGTAAGCTAGTGCAGATAAGACAGTGAGGAAATAAAGGCACAGACACAGACTCGGTACTCTGTGACATTCAGTGTGTTTTAATGTCAGTTACTGATTTTGCAAACAGTAGCTGATAGGTGGTAATTATCTACACCTAACGAAAAATTTTCTTTTACGGAAAAACAGAATGGGTGATAAATTACTATTCTTTGTAATCCTTTATAGTAGTTGTAAATAATATATGATGTGCTACTCACTGAAAGATAATGACAAGTTCTATGAATTTATTTGTTGACATTATAAAAGATACATGATTTTAAATTTTAGGTGAACACAAACAATAGGTTTTCTGATAGATCATTGACTCCTTCCTTATACTTTTAAAGCTCTTATTAATCCTAAATTTAACAATGCCAGTTATGAATGTTATTTTCTTTTGCTGTTTTTTCTCTCTCCTTCTTGATCTGTTATAATGGAGAAATGTTCGATGTGTTCTGCAAACAAGGGAAGAAGTGCCCAGAGGGTGCTCTTGGGAAAGTCACAGAGATGCCACAGAAAAAGGAACAACTGAAATAAGATTTGAAGAAATAGCAGATATCTATCAAGTACACACAAGTTTAAAGAGTGAAAGGCAGAAGGGATAGCATGTGTAAAGGTAATTATGAATGAGACACTGGCTTGCAGCAAAGAATCCCCCGTGACTGTAGTGCAAACAATGAGGAGTCCTTTTCTGTACATCAAAATAAAAGAACTGGTTGTTACTAAACCGTTTTATGCTAGGAAGTGACAAGATGAGAGACTGGCTTAAAGGGGTTAGGTGAATCTGAAGGTAGGGAACCAAACAGTAACATCACCTCATATGGTTGCACTGGGGGTTACAAGGACAAATACTCAAAAAGTTCTTAGAACAGTTTGGCATATAATGAGTTGTACAAGGATTCAAAAAATAAATAAGCAAAAGCTTCATATTACATCTGAACTACTCACCAGAGGGACTCTCTTATTCTTAAGCACATTACTTTCTCTTTCTTTTAGGGAAAATCTAGTTAAATATAAAAGAGCAAATCAACCCTTTAATATGGGAACACATCTCTGTTTTCTGTTGTGTAACCTCTTGCTCTACACAGATTTTCTGGTTTATATCCCATGAAGAATAAATATCCTTGGACAAAGACTGAATATAATAGTCACCTAAGTGAAGAGTGATATACTGGTCTCCTGACCTATCCTCCAGAGACCTTTATATCATTCCCTAACTGTGTCTTCCAAAACACCAAGGACTTCCACTTCTTAAATTGGCTGTTTCATGTAGAAGACACTTAGGTTTTAGTTTATTTAATCTGAGTCCTTCTACTACTACCTTATATTTCCCACCCCTTAAAAACTTATCTTAGCTCTCCTTTGTTATTCTCCTTTTTCTTTTACATTTATAGAAAATATTTCAAAAAGTATTTGCTTTTAATTTAATGAGACAAATGTAATCAGGCAAATTTGTAAATTAGAAACCTTAGCTTCTTTTCTTCAGGAAAGGCAACTGGCTTTCAAAGAAGCTGGGAGCTTTTCATTTACACAGATGAAAATTAGTTGAAGATGAATTTATTCTAGATGTACCTGTCTCTATTTTCTCTTACCTCACACACTCTTCAACAAAAGAAATATAATTTCTTGATGAGAAAATCAAAATGATGATATCTTAGATATATCTCTAACATCAATGATGACTGAAAACAGCATTTGATCAGCAAATCTATATTGGACCCCCAAAATTTAAGGGAATTGTTTACAATCAATAAACATAAATACAATGCCTGTGCCCCTTGAAGCCTTAATTCTGTAATTTTATCTTGAGTTTTTGTTCACTTAATGTTAAAAAAAAAACTGAAAAATCTTGCTAAACCCTCAAAAGACAAACCAATAGAGCTCCCGTGCTGATAGCGGTGAGAATGGTAATGTATCATCTCGGCATGGGATTGCTTGGAACTATTTCAGTAAACAGGATAAAGCTATGTTAGAGTAGAAGAGCTGCTGCCCTCTTATCACCTTTAGAGGAGCCATCCAGTGATTACGAGAAGCGTGGGCATAAAACAACCTTTAGAGTCATAAAAGGTTTTACATCATTTGAAGCCAGACTATGGATATGTCTAAGAGATAACTATTTTTTCTCTTTAGTAAAATCCTTCAGCAAGTGGTATTAGAGGAAAAAGTATAAGAAGTTCTGAGTTTAAGATAGTCACATTTCAGCAGCAGCAGTGTTAAACTGGTAATTGTCCACATAAACAACTCAAATATATCTGTTTACTTTACATGTACTATGGAAGAAAAAAAAAAAAAGGCTTGCATCATAAAATTCTAAAACCCACACGTTTTAGCTCTTCTGTCACATTTCAGTGCATTTAATATCCTTCTGCCATATTATTTATGACTTCACAAAGAATGTAGTTATTTCCTATTATCTGTTCAATAAATAAGTAGGGAAATGCAGGCTGCAGAAGATACAATTTGTTAATGAAATAGCCCAGAGAATCTTCACGGTGTCTAATCACAGAAGCTTGTGCAGCATCTATTAAAGCTTGCTTCAGTTCTGAAGAGTAACTCCAATTTTTACACATTGAAATGTTCCACTCAAATGGCTGAGGCATGCTTTCTCAGTAAATTATGCAACATGAGTAATGCATGCTGTGATACAACATATATCTGACCACACAGGCATGTTTAATACTTTTCTCTGCTTGTTCAACATATTTCTATTACAGGGAAGACTAATTTCAGACATGAGATAGTGAATATCTGTTTTTTAGAACTATTTTCAAGAAGAAAGAAATATTGTTTGTTATAGTTCTTACCCAAATACCAGAGACACATGGAAAAACCGTGTTCATGAGATAACACTATTTTAGTTCTAATTACAGGGACCTTATAAGTGAAGTACAGAATAAGTAGGTAAATCACTCTTCTGTATTTGTACAATTTCCCTGCCTTGTCAAACAACAGCATTAATAATCACATGCTATCTTCTAAAAATTGTTATGCTGATAACTCCCTTATCTTAAGGAATAATGAATAGGAAGGAAAAGCTAGCTATAATAGTGTACTCCTCCCATATTTCTAGTGAATATCTTACTTCCCCTGCAAAAATGATACTAACAAAGGGAATTATGTCTGTTTATCTGATGACATCGGATTTTGAAAAAAATCTAGAGGAGTAAAGGAGATTATATAAGACATCAAAGCTTTCTTATCTTAAACACAATATGGAATTTAAAAGGGAATGTATAAATAGACTTTAATAAAATCTTACACTGACCAAATGTTTCTTAGTTCTAAATATTCTTTATTCCATTACTATTTAAAGGGTAGTTTAATTTCCCCTCAGAATAAATATCTTTTGTAAGGATTGGAGAAGGGCTGCTCCAATTCCTGACCTGGATGACAGACAAAGGAACAGAACTTTTCGGATATTTAATACACACAAATTTCAGTTCTTGATACTGAATATTACTTAAAAACTTTCATGACTTATCATAATTCTTTAGATTTTTAAAAATACATTGAACTGTATCAACATGTAATAAGATAAATTTTAAACCCCTAAAATGGTTTTAATAAAATTTATAATGCATATTTACCATTATTTCTCCTGTATGTACTGTATTTTTCTATATTTTATGTGTTTTATACATTTTTTACCAGTAGATATGGCAATTCCCTAAGCTTTTATGAACCCATCGTTGAGACAATTCCCTGAAAGTTAAAGGTGTTTCCCACACCGTGATTTCCTGCTAGAAAATAAATCCTCCTACCCCCATGTGCTACATACCATGGGATCCTGGTTTTGCCTTCCTTTTTGCTTAGTTATTACCACATTAACCATTTCTTTATCTTGGTATTTAAGGGGCTTGGGAACTCTAATAAATGACTCAATGCATGCTTACACTCCCAGTCTATGACTCCATCTTAGATCATCTCAATTTCTTTTGCCTGTTTTTCTTCTTCCTACCCACCATCCAACAGATTCTGCATAGAAATGGCAAATAACATTTTACTTAACTTATTGTAAAATTATTAGTGATAAACCTAACAATTTTGTTTATAATGACTTACATATCGTAAAACATATGATAGATTCTTCATAAAATCCCCAATGTAAATTTAGATAAAAATTCAACAAGACTAAAGTCCCACAGTTCATTTTAAATGTACTTTTGAAGTTGCTGTTTTAGATTCTTTTCTGTGGTTCTACCTCAGTTATCGGTTTATGCCAAGGGTCATCAAATGTTGGTCTTCAGAAGGAAGTATCTGAGAGGCACTCTATTCCATCTGAGAGGAACTACTCCATTATGCATTTATCTGAGAATGGTGCTTTACATTGTGCGAGTTATATGTGGAGATATATATATATATATATATATATGTGTGTGTATTAAAGTGTATGTGTATGTGTGTATTCTACATATGGTATCTCTGATTTTAATATTTTTACAATTGCAGCTTTTGTATGACTTATGATTTAATATATTTATCTTTATGTAATTTTCACTTTTTGGTCACTTTCATTAATCTGAATGTTACTCTGTAATAATACAATATTCCAAAAAATAGTGCTCAGCTACCAATTCAAAATGTAAGGTAAATATTTTCTATTTTTCTGCTTTACCCTACTGCTAGATTACTCTTCTTTCCCATCTCCAGCTATTCTTGATACTTTTTCACACCTCACCATATTTTTAAAATTACTGGAAATAATATTTGGGTTGGAAGAGAGAAGAAATATAGAGAAGGTATTTTAAGTTGATATTTAACAAAATTTTATACACACATCCTCCCACATACACACACACACATAGAGAATCATGGAATTTTATAGAGTGTGTTTGAAAAAACTTGGCAATCAGTTGATAAAGTTAATGGCCTCACAAAGTTAGCAATGCTTTCTGTTAGATACATGTTTTTTTTTTTTCACAATGATAGGCAGAAATACATCTAATGAACTGATTGATGTTAAATATCATTTATATAACAGTAAAACAGGAATTTTGTAACATTTTGTAACATTTCAACTCACTTTGTGTCACTTTCCTCAACAAGATGCTGTTTTATTTGGATTTCTTAAATTTTGAACTCAATTAGTAAATGATTATTTAATATTTTCCATAAACAGGGCATCAAAAAGAATTCAAAGTAAAAGCTAACCAACTGTTTAAAAAATTAATCTTTAACAAAAAATCAGGTAGAGCTTGAGAAAATAATGCAATTGATTACCAACAAATAGAGTGAAAAATGTTCATCAAGAATCTGTAAATTTTATGTGTCAGAGTCTAAAAGGTATTTTATGGAAGAGTTAGCAGTGAAGAAAGACCAGAAAGTAACAAAGAATCACCAACAAAGAGCAAGACACAAAATTCCCTGTGGAGGAACAAGCCTCAGCCTACTCCATGCTAAGCTTTTAGCAAGGTCCTTTCAACCATTTCTCAAACAACTCTATGCTAAAAGCATTTTTATCCACATATTACATATTAAGACTAGTCCCATACTGAGAGATGTAAGAACCTTGTCAAAGGTGGAAGTAAATTAAATTTGAATGGTTTAACAAATTGGACTGCCACCAGTGGTTGGGTGCTTAAAAAAAGCATTCAAATATAGAATTTTAAGAAATTCTACACATAAATTAAATATGCACATAAACTAAATCTAAGTAATAATGAAATTTACCATTAAGTTTATAAATCCTTGAATTCCACAGGATTGAATTCCACAGCCTCCAGGGAACCCTCAGCAAAATTTGAGATGGACAAGTTTGGATTATTATAGGGAATAGTGAAATTTGAAGATTAAAATTAGTTAAAATTAAATCTCAGGTGGAGATATCTCTGGGGTATTGAGGACAGAGAAAGATTAACCTGTAGACTCTACAGAGCTGCTGCTAATTTTTAGTAGGAATATGCAAGTGGAACTATATTTTGAGAGAAATGAACTTATGGTTGAATCTAAATGAGTTTAAAAGGAAAGTTAGTAAAAGAAAAATAGGTATGGCTTTACCATTGCATCATTAAGATTTAGGAAAACAAATACTTCATTGTTTGAATTGAAGTCCTTAACTTAATTTCATTTATTTTTGCTTTGCCTTATAGCTAATGTCTCCTCAGAAAGCCTTCAGGGTGAGATAAAATGTCGCAGTGACATTGTAAGGGACACAAGGAAAAAGAAAAGGTAGAAAGGATGTGAATTTATGTCTGGCCTAAGTTGGACACATTTCAACAGCATAGTTTGAACCTACAGCCTCATAATTTTCATGTTCTTGAAAAAGACACTTGTAAAATTATTTTCTTGCTACTTTTCAAAGCTTTGGTTCAGGAAATTACTACCCTTTTGATATGAAGTCTGATGTAACTAATTATAGCTAGGAAGACACAATTCCTCCTTTAATAATAAAGAAATAGCAATCTTTCACCTAGAATATAACACAATGTCTGGATTTGAAGCATGAAAGATTAAATCAGTAAGCTCTGAAATTCTATTATATTCAAAGAGACAATGTATCCAAGGGCAATAATATTGACAATAGAAGGAGGTTTCTTCAAGAGCATTTCAACCTATTAGCGGACCCTGATGCAGTAAAAAAAATGTAGGGCTGGATAGGAGAGACATACCTGCCTATGGAGGACCTTTTAATAATCAGTTGAGGTCAATTAGTCAACATCGCTGCTTTAGCAATGATGCAAAGACAGGGTTCAACCACTGATTCACAGTAGAGGAAGTCCATGAGACACATAAAAGGAAAACTGGAAAGAAAAAGGGGGAGCTGGAGAGCGGGAGGAAGAGATGGCAAGAAAGAGAAAGAAAAAGAAGACCTAAAAAGAGACAAGAAAGGAAGAGGAATGTGAAAGTGGTAAATTTATATTTTAATGGTTTTTAACTAGGTAGAATCAGAATAAGCTGAAGAGCTTTATTAAACACCAGTTAATGGGTCTTATCCTGAGACATCTGCGTACACATACACATGGGGTGGGACATGTAAGCTGGAATGCCTAATGAATTTCCAGGTGATGACAATAATACTAGCTTGAGGACCCTCACTTTGCAAACACTGTTAAAGGTCTGCCTGTACATGAAACAAGTATAACTATTTGCTCCTTATATGATTAAGAAAACTGCCTCAACAACCATCTCTAAAAGTCATGATCCTTTCTATTTGCTCAAATGATTTTTAGTTAGATCACTGCTATGATTAAATGGATTTATTTTATGTGTCATTGTATTCAACAAAAAAAGGATAAAAAAAGAGGAACAAAAAAAAGGATCCAAAAAAATAATACAAATCAGTAATTGATGATGGGGTAGTGACAGACAAAATGGTTAATCTCATGTATTGCTGGTGCAAATGTAATTTGACCTAGTGGTGTCATATGCATACCTAGCTTATGTTTATCTGGAAAAATTCTTATCTTTTTGAATTCTGAATAATGCCCTTGCTGGGTAGAGTATTTTTGTTGGAAGTTTTTTCCTTTTAGCACTTTTTTTTTCCTTTTAGCCACTCTGCTCTTGCTTGCAAAGTTTATATTAAAAAATCTGCTGATTATCTTTTGGGGATTCCCTACCATGTAACAAAATGTTAGAAAACATGGTTTTTGACTGATATGTGAATATTCTACAAATATATTTGTACATTATTGCAGAGAAACAATAATGACTAAAAGTGACACATATATTATACTTTCCTTAAAAACAACCAAAAGATTAAAGAATAGTTTTACATAC
The DNA here is from genome assembly GCA_004024945.1 of Uropsilus gracilis. Lineage (NCBI taxonomy): Eukaryota > Metazoa > Chordata > Mammalia > Eulipotyphla > Talpidae > Uropsilus > Uropsilus gracilis. The sequence continues at coordinate 18,817 of PVHY01007645.1, read as the reverse complement.
TTAAAGTTTTCAAATAAAAAGTAAACTTTCAGATCAAAAAAAAATTTGACCTGGAGTTCATGCAATGTGAAAGAAGCTTATTAACTCAACAGCTAAAGGTATCGCTGTAACTAAAACTAATAACAACTATAATTGAGCATTTATTCTGTGCCAGGAACCTAAGTGCTTTAGATGTTATGGTAATATAATTCTCCCAATCTCCCTTAGAAAATGAACTTTGCTTTATGCTTTGTTGGATAAATTTTTAAGCTATTCACATGTACATGCTTTATTTTAAAAGAGACATTGGCACAGAGAAGAGTTTTGTGTACATGTATATTCTGAATGAGATTTCTCTATTTCAACAATTTCAGTTCTTATGAGGCTGTAGAGTAAATGACGTAATTTGGCCTTTTATGGACTAGGCCATGGCCACCACCTGCGTTCTAGATCATGTTCATGGAAAAGGAATTTGGGAGTGTGGGTGAGGTGCACAAATGTAATTGTGGACACCTGGAAAACAGTATGACTGTGCACCTGTGTAAGTGAGCACACCTGAGCAGAGAAGCAGGGATAAAGGCAGCAGCAACTGCAATGGGGACATGAATAAAGAAGAAGCTAGAGGGAGAAGAAAATACCCTCATGTGAGGCTTAGAAGTTCAGCTGCCTTCCTCCCAGTTCCCCTGCACAGCTGTGCCTGCCTCCTGGCATACCAACCTCCATGCCTGGTGTGCTTGTGTACCTGTTTTGCTGAGAGAGTATTAAAGCCTATAAACCACCTAGAATTTTACAAAATCCTTTTGCCCCAATCAATAGTGAACCTGCCTTGTACATGTGCTTTCACTACAGAGGGCAAGGACCAATTTTATTTTCTCCTACTCTGGATTAAACTTTTAACTCTTAAAAAGAGTTTGAAATCTTGGAATGTCCAGCGAGGCTGGAACTGTGAAGCTCATTGTCCCTAATTCTGCTAAATCAAAACTTTATCCTTGGCAAGACATAGAGAAGCAATAAGCAAACTTCTTTTAAAATTTGACTTTAGGTGCTAAAAATGACTGAAGATGATACATTTAGAAGAAAGCACATAGGCTGGAAAATGCCTTTTCTGAGTTTGCAAGGACAAGTTTCTAATGATCTTTTCTTCATTTTCTTAAACCTTTTATTCTAGGAAATGAAATAACAGTTCTGTTTGGGACTGCACTTCTCCATTTTATGGGGAAAGATCACCAATATTGTTGCTTCATAATTTATAGAGGTAAGACTAGCTGTGTTTCTCACAATTATAGGTGCATTTGATCATGGATCTTTGGGCATAAAGCTCATTATCTACTTACTCTTTTTCAAAAACAACAGTATTTTCCCTCATGAAGTAATTGTCTCATCTCTTCTTGCAGTAATTTATGAAAATTTTACTGCCAAAAGACAGTTTTCATGTCATTTTGACTTGTAATATACATCTCCCATCTTTTCTTTAAACTAGTGTCTTCCAAACAAAGCAAAGTATATTAGCAATAGAACTCTGAATTGTATAACATGTAGCACAGATTTAAAAAAGTGTTTTGTAAAGGATGGGCATGAGGAAAAGACAGGTTATAATATCTTGTTTATACATCTATCTCTAAAATAGCTGTGAGACCTTGTAAAGATCACTTCACTACTACACTTTGCATTATCTCACATACAAGAGGATTAGATTAGATAACCTCTAAAATCTACTCGAGTTCTAGGAATTTTTTATTGTGGACCTGAGATAGGTTTAGGGTAATGCAGATACGATCAAAGGTAAAGTCCTTGGTTCAAAAATTCACTATTAAATATATTTTGTGCATGAGTTCCAATGAGAAGATCTTTATTCATGGTAGAAATGAAATCAATAAGCTACTTATATATCCCCCTTTTAGAATCAAATATTTTAATCACAACACTTTTTAAGATCCTTTTGTAATAGTATGTTTGTATTAATTACCATCACTTCAAATGCATTGTGCATACAATAATTCATCTTATGACAGTAATAATACTACTAAATTTTCAGAGAACTGAGTTGAAATTTTAGAAAGTCTTTGATAGTGATTATTGCAGGTGAATTACTAAGGAGATAGTTCCCTGTATCACATATATTGTATATATGAATATGAGATGTAGAGAGAAACTAATAGTAACATATAAAATACTAACATTTGTGTAGTTTGTACTAATATCTAGCAAGTAAATAAAAGCTCTATTTAAAAATGAAATATATAATACAGGGATACTGAAATGATATACCTGATTCTAGCAAGTACCCATATTGGAAAAAAAAAATACTGTTCTGTCTCTCTCCTCTTATATGCATACACATATAATAGTGAGAATTATAATAGCTTTGAGTCTTCTTCACCAATTCTGAATGCATTAATTGTAATTTCTTTATGTCTGTGAATGGCTTTTCTCTATTGCTTTACTAAACAGTGCCAAATATTACTAGGAAAATAAGACAAAACAGAACCAAACAGGCTAAAAGATACATCTTGTATTAATCATAATTTCCTCTTGTACCCTTTCAATTTTGCTGATGATTTATCAAAAATTAAAAGTCATGAAGATATAACTTAAGACTTTTCTAATAGTGGTGTTTGATTATTATTATTTTGCATGAGCAGAAAAAAATGGGTCTTAATTTTTTGTGTGGCCATCCCAAGATTAGGCTTTGAGAGAAACAGTTCTTATTTTGTTTTAACATATGTTGTTTTGAAGTCATTAAAGCAGAAAGTAAAATATTTCAATCAATGTCCTCATTCCAGAAAACTTTTTTTTTGTGCCTGGTTTTGAAGACTTATTTTTAGAGATTATTAGCAGGAACACTAGAAATGTATGGCTGGATAAGGAAGTACTTTCAATCATCCATCTTCCAAATCACACTGAATATTCAATTTAAAATCATGAACTCATCAATCACTAAATAGCTAGGCTGAACAATATAAGTGGCCAGAAAGTTTTAGTCAGTGGACTGGTACATTTTATATCTGGTTGTTCTCAATAAGAAAACAGTGATTTTGTTTTCAACACCATTATGATAGTGACTTGGTTGGGATGTCCTAGTAAAAAAGTTATGTTTTTGGTGATTTTTCTGAATATAGAATTATATTGCCTTGTGACAAGAGAGTCCAAGTCTCATAGAAGCCCAGGATTATTCCTATGATGTGTATGCCTAATACCACAATTATGTACTTTATTTAGAATTACAAACTTTACTAGTTAAACAGTTAAAACAGTAACTAGAACTGCTTCAACTAACAAGATAGTTGCCAATCACATGTAATTATTTAAAATTTAAATACTTAATCCTAAATAATATTGAAACATTAATTCCTTGATTCCAGGCCAGGCATGGAGGTGCATGCCTGTAAGTGGCAGCCTAGGAAACTGTGACTGGGGACAGGGATCATGGTTCAAGTCCTGCTGGGGGCATGTAGCAAGACCTAGTCCCCAAAATATATCTAGGCATGGTGGTGTGTACCTGTAACCCCAGCTACCTGGGAAGCTGAGGCTGGGGACTGCTTGAGCTTGTGGTACCCTGGGCATTGTGAGCCTGCAGTTCCACAGGCAAAATTAGCGAGACCTAGTCTCAAAAAAAAAAAAAATTCCTTGATTCCTATGGCTATGAAACTGACCAGAATAGATAAAGCACATTTCCAGAATTGCAGGTAGATCTACTGGACAATGCCAAACTAGATTTTCATGAATCAACCTACTTTGAAATACTGTACCTTCTAGTTATAAATGAAATACATACTATTGAGTTATAAATGAAAAGTTAATGTTGTTTATAATGACTTTTCCTCAATCAAACAAACAAAATATTTAAAAAGACTTCAAAGTATTTCAGCTAGAGATGAGGAGGGGCTGAAACTCAATGAGGAATGACAGTTGTTCATAAAACAATTATGAGAAGTGCTTATAAAGTAGTTTCTGAAAAATAACTGATGCAGGGAAGTTATCTGAAAATAATTCAACTTAAAAGAGGCATTATGAAAGTATAAATGTAATGTCAGAGCTCCAACTAATAAAAAGAGCAATGGAATCATATCTTATCATATCAAAATTGCAATTCTTAAAAACCAATAGCTTAAAAATTCTTAGAAAATAATTGCTAACTGGATGAAAGGCTCAGTGTTTGGGCATTCTAATTGTTCATTCTTGGCTTCTTTTATTGATGTCTCATTTCCAGGTCTGGCTCTGGTTGCATTCAACTGAGCCAACAGATCCAAAGACTCTAACAAATGTTTGATTTTTCATTTCTCTAACTATTAGAAAATAGCTCCTCTCAATAATTATATATACTACAATACTGCATTTAAAGTAAATAGATTTGCAAATAATTGTAAAATAAATAAAGTATTCTTCCAACTGTAAATGATGAGCACCACCCAGATAATTAGGATGGCTATAATGAATTCTTATTAGTTCACTATTTTAATGTGGACTAAAACAGGCTTTTAAAAATAATTACTATTCCCATATGATCACACTAGAGGTACATATTGAGTTTTGAAAAATGAAGCTAATTATTAGCACTAAGCCTTTCTCAAGAGAATTATTTGAAATTGGAGAATTATTAAAAATCAGAAATTCACTTTTAAGAGATTAAACAGAAATAGAGATTTTCTTCTCTCCATGGTGCTAGGTATTAAACATCTAAGATCCAGCACATTGAATCATTTTTAAAATTTGTGAGACCAAAGTCACAATTAGAAGTATGGCTTCCAACTATTCAATTAGAAGTGGTGTATAAACATACAGCTTTCAAGAACTGGAAGAAATGGCAACCTCAATTAAACATTTCAATCTCTTATAAACTGTACATGAATATAATCCTGACCTTCCTGAGAGAAGACTGATTAGCTATATATAAATATTCCAGCAATAGAAAGAGATATGTCAATCTTTTCAATGTGTGAAAAACAAAATTTTATCTTCACTATGACAAACTAGGAAAAAAAAGTCTGGTCATTTCATATAATACTTGTATATTCAGTGTTTACCCCCAAAATTCCCATGAAACTGTCTGCAGGGTTCAAACCAAAACCTTTGTGTGTGTGTGTGTGAGAGAGAGAGAGAGAAAGAGAGAGAGAGAGAGAGAGAGAGAGGGAGAGAGAGAGAGAATGAGAGAGAGGAATAGAGCAATGGAGAGACCTATACTATATTATGGCATGTCTTCAAGATTGAAACTAAGCCTCATTAGTCTTTGTATCCTTAATACTTAGCAATAATATGCCCAAGGTAGGCACTCAAATATTGCTGTATAAACGGAAAAATAGAACCTTGATGTTTTCTAATAGCTACCGGAACACAGCATTAGAATACTCTTGCAGCCAAAGCTCAACTAAACTGATGTTTTATTAAGTTTGCTTTCTTGGCATCAATATAAATTGTTAGAACTACATATTGAAAATCATTATCTCCAAACTTAGATAATTTCCCTTTATCAATAGACTACTGCATACTTTTATCAAAACCAACATAAAAATCAGTTTGCAAAAAAGTATTCAATACCCAGAGTATTAGATCAAGTTAAGTTAGCTATATTTATATCTTGGATCTTATAACTCCAAGAGTTTATAAGACATGAGAGAGAACATGATAAACATTTATACCTTTCAAATGTATTTAGGATATATGGGTGTATACATAACTATATATATATATTTATGAAATATATGTATGTGTACTGTACATATATAAGAATGCAAAGATAAATGCACAGCAACAAGTGCATACCTAAGAAGCATATTTTATTGCAAATCTTCATATTAATGTTTTTTTTAATTCTTTCATTATAAGAATGAGTTTTACTCATATACTAATTAGTGTACAGCAAACTTAAACTATTTAATATACTTTTTGTCACCAATATGTATGATTACTCTAAACTTCAAGTTAGGTGAAAAGTTATAAATACAAATTTTGTAATCATACTTCTTTATTTTATGTGGTGCTAATTGTAATCATATCTACTGATTTCACAAGTGGTAAATAGTATGGTAAATGAAATTATTTATAAGAATCAAAAGATATTATGATCAATAAAAATATCACCATTCAGCAAGGGTAAGCTGACATTTCAGATTTAATGGTCATTACTGCTGAATATGACAAACAAATGTGCAAGTCAGATAAAAATCTAAACTAACTTTTCATATTTAGTATAAACTCTGTTTATAAAGCAGTGATAAAATTCTCTTGGCTACAATGAAAGTATATTTTATCCAGTTGTGTATTATTTCAAGGATGCCTGGAATGATAACTTCAAACAGAAGATGTTAGAAATCATACTAGAGAATGTTTTTCTTCCTTCAACAATAAGATAAAATAAACAAGGCTCCACAATCTACCCACCTTCTCATTAAACTATTTTAGAAAAACTGTGTTTCATTTTGAATGACTTCAATTAAGAAACCTGCAAATCACAAACCAACACACATCTATCATTCTCTATTATAGTCTTTGTAAATATACTTCAAGAGCAGAAAAATCCTTTGTTATTGCCGGTCCTGTCACAAGTTGAAGCAAAACATTTCTATAGTATTTCTACCTCTAAAGAGACATTTTCACATTTCTATTGCTAATTATTTAACAAATATAATTTCTGAGCCATGATTTTGCATGCTTGCTATACATGGTTTGGAGACAGATGGAACTGGCATCAATTATGCATACTGGTAAAGTAAAACTATGTTTGTATTGCAGAATCACATATAGTAAGAAACAACACAAATGAAGCAGAGTATTGTGCCTTACCCACTGCAATTTCCCAGTAAATGAGAGTTTCTGTCATGATGATGCTAAAGATGATGATGATTGTCATTTTATCATATCCCTTGCAATGAATTTGATCAAATAAAGAGGAACAGGGAAGTTACATGTGCCTGACCCTTTTCCTCTATCCATCCCAGCTGTCTAAAAAGGCTCATTACTGATGATCCTCTTGGAGAGGGAAGGGAAAAACCATCAGAAAACTGAATGAACCTCTGGTCAAACAGAATCAGAATAGCCCATGGGTACCAGCGCAATTCAATTAGGAACTTTAATATACTCTTTCCTTTTCTCCCTGCTCTCCTGGATTTTAAGTGCCTGGTCACACTGGGTAGATGCTTTTGGAAACAATAATCTAGATGAACTCTTTATTGATCAGAAGGAATCCCTTATAGCTTTTCCAGAAGAATACTGTGTGTTCTGTTTCATTTTTATAATACAATTAAACACTCATGGAGAAGCTTCAACCATGGATAATACTCAAACAATACATTTTCATTAACTCATAGAATAAAGTTTAACAAGGACAAAAAAACCTGGCAGGATGATCTTCAAGTAGTAAATAATATAAGGAAAGAGGAAAAAAGTTTCAAGTAAAAATAAAGGATTTGTAATTTTACCACACAAACAATGCAAGTCAATGCACTGAGCTCTATTTGGAGACATGGTGTTAGTGAGGGGGTAGGTCAGGGTATCATTGTACTGATATCTAGTCAGACTAATGTTTAGAGGATTTGAGAAATCACATTACATGGTAAAGTTTGACTACCTTAGGAAAGATGACCCCAGCAGAGAGAAGCCTAAGGAGAAACATGATAGTTCTCCTCACATGAATCCTGTTAAGGATTTGAAAACTAAAATATGACATATATACTTTTTAATCCCTAAAGACTAATTTGGATAAATGGGTGATGAAGGTATATATGTCTGCTCAACTCAAAAAAAAAAAAGCTATAAATGGCAATTGTGCTACAAAAAAATGGGTTGCTGTAAGCTTCTAATTACACAGAATATTCCAAAAGCTCATAGAAGGCCAATGCAGAGAACATATTAAAGAGGCTTTCAGTGGGTGAAGATTTAAAATAGATGACCTACGAGGATAATTTTAGCTTCCAATTCCTATGATTCCAAGTATATATAGAGCTGTCATTTGAAAAAATAATACTAAAATGTCTCTATGAATGCCTTTTTTTTAAAAAAAATATTTTCTTACAGTGTTGTTCATTTTTGTACAATATTTGATTTCTCCCCTGAGGAATGATTCCTATAAATCTCCCACCACCACCACATCACCTGGAACAGCTCCCACAGTCCCTTGTTCTCTTCTATTCCTGCTTTTGACCCTTCTGCCTAGGCCTCCCCTGCTGAATGTCTTGGCTATATAATCTCTGCTAATTTCCTCTTTTTTTTTTTCTTTACATTGATCCTTTGCTTGATTTCCCTACATCCCTCCTATATGTGAATCCATCTGACATTTTCCTTTTTCTTTCTGACTTATTTCTATGAGCATAATACCTTCCAAGTCCATCCATGTTGTTACAAATGGCATGATTTTATCTTTTTTAATTGCTGAGCAATTACCTAGGAAATGGCTCTACTATATGTAAACATAAATGTAATGGCTTAAACCATTTACAAACTTACCACTGCAAATGACAGAAAGTTAATTAGGACAAAAATTGAGAATTTTTAAATTAATTGTTTTCTTATCATAGATATCAGTTTTTCAAAATATTAGTATTTATAATAAAGACCCATTAAATATATTTCAGCATAATTATTTCTGAAACAACAGGTCTATATTAGAAAATATAACATTCTCAATGGTCATACTGTATATTGACCAATTTAAGTTGAGCAATACTTGAGATTACAATGTACTTAGGCTATCTTAAACTATTTGGGAAAAGGCATATATTGGTCATGTTTTTCCGAAGAACAAAATGAGCAACATATATATAGAAATGAACTGAAAAGTGATTTTACAGTCCATTTTTATAAGAACGCTTAAAAAGAGGCTAGGATTTACTGATAGGAGAAAAATCTCAAATATGCTTAAATACAGTTGCTATTTTATATACGCCATGAACTCTAACTTGACTACAGTTGATGACTGACTTTCGTCCTTACCAGCTCAGGCAAATAATCTCTCATTTCCTAATACCCTCAAATTTTATTTCATATAAACTAACTCTAGAGTCAGTCAGTGAGAAGGGCCAGGATTTAAACTAGTTTAAAATTCTAGTTCTGCACAGAAGTTAATCTCTCATACTTAGATTTTTTCTTCATGGTGTCAAAGATGTTTTTTGGAAAATAGGAACAATAAATGAATTAAATTAAATGAAACTGAATTCTTTGTTTACTTGTGAGATACTATATATGACTGTGTATTTGCTTTCCTGTATTTCTAGGCATTATATATTTTTGTTAGATATTATTTAAGTACACTCAATTTTATGCAGCACCTATTATATACCAATTTAACAGAATATTAATAAATAGTAATCTAAAGGTAATAGAGATAGAATACTATTACAGACAGGCAATGTAATACATACTTTCCTATGAATTATTTGTGGGATCAAGTGTTAAGATCATAAAACAAAATTAAAATATCATCTAATTCAGTCTCTATCCAAGCTTCCTACCCTCCTAGTAGAATTGTTTCTCCAATTTCATAAATATGAAAAGAATTTGTATGTACTCAGAAAGGCATTTTAAATTTACTTTCATATATTCCATTGATACTTAATCATTTTTGAGTGATACAATTATAAAAAGTATAAGTGAAGATGGATTATTTGTGTAACAATAATTGCTTCTGAATCTACTTAGGAATTAAGATTCAAAAAGGTACATGTGATTCCAGGTTTATTCAGTCAACATTCAATATATATTTGAGTGCAGAATGCTTAACAAATCTATTCACTGAATCCAAAATATGTTCTGTAATATTTCTGCTAAGATTTTGTTTATGGCAGGTAAAGAAACTCTTCAATGCACCACTATAGCTGACAACACTAATTGGTTTTTGTAGCTATTGGTGGAGATCTGGGACATGCCTAAGAATTTTTCTCATCAGTCATACCGGAGGACACCCAAATTTTATTTGGGGCTAACATTTAAGAAGAAAAAAGTATACGCACATACATATACATGTATACATATATATGTATATGTATACATGCATATATACATATTTATGCACACAAATATATTTAAATTTATTTGTAGCTTTTAATGTATGGAGTATTAAGTAATACGTTAGCTAGCAATACTCTGTCTAATGGTTTTGCATTGGATTTGGAAATATTCTCTACATGGAGACTTCTTATGCTTATTTTCTACAATAGCCAAAGGCATAGTTCCTGATGACATAATCTGGAAATTATCTAAAACTCAGAAGAATGACCAAGAATATATATATATATATATAGTGATGACCTAACAGCATAAAGATGAGACAAATAGCAGAGAAATGTAGATTTCTTTTGAAGGTTAAAGATACTGAATAAGGATTTGAAAAATGGTTTTCCAGAGGAATCAATCAGCATATAAAAAGATGAACAATTTATAGAAATTTACTTCATGTGGATATATTTTTAATATATGTTCATTGGCTGCTTTGCTCCTATGGGAATTTTATTTCTGTATGCAGATTTTTGTGTCAGAGGATGTTTAGTGAAAAAAAGTAGTAAGAAAGCATTGTGAGTAATAAATGGGGTAAACCTATAACTATATAAAGATAATCTTTATTCCATTATGATCCTCAAAGCAATGTTCTAGGTACTAATATAAAACATGTGGTGGAGATTACAACTGAAATCTGAGGTTCTTTGAACTTTTGTCAGGAGGCACATTGAGGCATCTTATTTAACACAACAGGTTACAGATAGAATGTGATAAAAACAGACTTTTTTCTTTGTTTTCTAGAGATACTACAAATAAACAGAATACAATGTGAACAAATAAAAATAAGTTGTGGGATAGTTGGATCTTATGGTATTTATATTCCTAATTTTTTGAGGAATCGCCATACTTTCCCCCCACAATTGTTGTTCCAATGTACATTTTCACCAGATCACTGCCAATACTTGTTTCTAATCTTTTTGAAAATATCCATCCGAACATGCTTGATATAATTTGTCATTTGTTTTGATTTGTATTTCTCTAATAATGGATGCTGAACATCTTTCCACCTATCAGTTGGACATCTCTGTGATTTCTGGAAAGTAGCATCTATTCTCCATGTAAAGGATATTCATCCAATAACTTGTAAATATCATTTCCCTTGTTGAAGGTTGCCTTTTGATTTGATAACAGCTTTTTTTATTCATCATAAAGAAACATTTTAATTCATGTAGTTCCATCTGCTTACTTTTGTTTTTATTCCCCACATATCAGATAATGGTTACCACAGGGAAGAGAGAAGTGGAGTGGGTAAATTGGATAAAAGGGATCCATTGCTTAATGATGGATGGAAATAAGACCTTTCAAGACAAGTACAATGTAATCTATACAGATGCTGACATGTAGGTCTATATACCTGAAACCTATATAATGTTATAAATAATGTTACTTCCATTTTAAAAGTAAGTGGTATATGTAGCTCTACAATAAAAAAAGATTCCTCTAAATCAACTAAAAGGAAGTGAATAAGAATAACAGGTTCACATTAAAACATACATTAAAAGTTTAGAAGTCATTTCATTTTAAATATTTCAAATTTTATTAGCAGACAAGAGCTCAAAAGTCTGACTGTATATATCTGGCCTAAGGTGAAAAGATCAGACATGTACAGCCCTTGGCGCAACCTCTGTGCTTTCTGCAGAAAGATAAAAGTATTTGCTCACTTGGGCCCAATTGTAAAAACATGGGTTCTTTTACTGGCATATCTGATCAAGAACATAAATTTTGGGTTGAGTCTTCTTGGATATTCTTCCAGAAGAACTTCATATGTCAAAACTCAAACTGTTTCTCAAAATACATACAATCATTTTGGGTTCCAGTTCCATCTTATGTTGGCTAAAAGAGGTTTTGTGATTTTTTTAAATAAAGTCATGGCATGACTTTATTTTGGTTTCATCACTTGTATTTTATTATTTAATAATACTTATATTATTCAGTATAATATATTTAAAATACTTATCTAGTTTCATTTATTACTCTTGCCAGTGAAATGGGAATCAAAATGCAACAAAGAAAATGTGCCAAATCAAGCCTGTATGGGAAAGTAATGCTGTTCAGAAAGGCATTATCAAGGGTTTACAAGACCCTCTTTGCTGTTTACATGACTTGGGAGAAACCAGCATCATCTAATTAATCTCACTTCAAATCAAATTTCAAAATATCCTCTCAGTCCTTCTTATCTTAATCACCCTAGGGAACATATGCATCTGCATTAGATTATATTTATCAGGATTTTAATTATTGAATCATAACTTCTGACTATAGGTTTCCTTTCTTTACCAGTACTGATGACCAGAAATATTATAGCATAGCTCATGAGACAGAATTCTCTCAGTCAGGAAGGGAATTTTGATTCCTGGCCATAATATATTCATAATCTTTAATCAGCCTTTCACAAGACAGTTCTCTTTGCACCTAGACCTTGTGGGGATGGTTTACTTCATACTTCTTTCTACCAAGAGAGATTGCAAATCATTTTAGAAAGACTAATGGCCATGAAAGGCCAATTAAAAAGCTCAACATCAATTCAACTATTCAGTGGATTTTTACATAAAAACTTCCCTTATGCTCAATTATAATCTAATAATCTGTCAGTAATTTGTTTTCTATCTTAAGATACTTCATAGTTGAAATCCTTAATGTATGATTAAAAATTATCCTTTTTGGAAAGCAATTCCTTTCAAATCAATTTTCTGCTTATATGGAAGGAAAAAAAGAGAGGAGCAGAGAAAAATATTTACCCAAAGAAAAGTCTAGTACCACAAGATTTAGACTCTTCATACTTGCGCTGTCTTGATTCTCAAAAGCGCTTTCCTTCCTCTGAGGTCCAGTCTATGACTTCTTCTATGACTTCCTGTTTATTTTCATTATGATCAACTGACCTGCTAACTTATGGCTCTACTAAACAAAACTCAGCCCACCTATTCTTTAAAGTGTTAAGTAATCTGAAACTTTAAAAGCTCACAATCCTAAATTCACAAAAAGAAAGAGTTGTGCTTTCTTGATTCTAGTTGCTCTTCAGAATACAAGTACTAATAATTATTATCCATGAAGTCTTATTCTTTAGAATATGAGGGGATGGGGCTTTTGCAATAAATATCAATTTATTACCTGTATTTAAGGTTACTGAATTTCTCTCTTCATGTGTGTGTATATATAAATATATACACACACATGAAGAGAGAAATTTGTTAAAATAATACTGAATACAGCACTTCTACTCCTTTGTCTAGATCACTTTTTTAAAAAAAACGGTTTTTAATCTTTCAAAATTTCATGTCAGGTCAATAACATTGCAAGTTGATAATACTAGTAATGGACTGAATGTACACTGTCTTCTATCAGTGGGATCTAACATATGTTGTGAAATTTGAAAATGCATTTGTTATGGTTCCAACTTCCAAACACTAATTGTTTTAGGTGAATACTAAGAATCTGCATTTTTAATAAGTGTTTTGGGTGATCTTAATTTTTTGATCCTCAGTCCAGACTAAGAAATGTCACTCAGAACGTTATAGTCTATAAGTGAGTCATGTAATTATTTGGAAATTGTAGATTTTTATGGGACAACTCATATTTCCTATAAAATATAATTATATTAAAAAAAGAATCCAACTACAAGTCATGGAGTTGATGAAAATGTAAGCAATGTCTGCTATACTTATATCAATTTCTCAAGCCAAAAAGATAAAGGTAAAAGAAATACTAATTGAGGTAACTTTCTAAATTCTACACATTGACCTAAATCCAACAGTATGTGTTTCTTCTTCTCATTGATTCCCACTGCATCAAAAATATTCTACTTTTTAGTTTTATGTATGCCCATATTAATTTACTGTTGGTGAGTAAAAGTACCAATTGATGCAATGATTTTGGCTTTATCCTCCAAAATTGAACACTTTTACCTCTAGCCCATCAATTTCACTCCAAGTTATAGATAGAGAAGGAACACTTGTACATATCAATGATGTACAAATGAAAATCATCAGTCCTCAGAAAAAATTAGAATCATTCTGAATGTCATTAACAAGTGAGTAGCTGAATGAACTGTAGAATATTCACATAATGGAATGAGGCATTACACGGCAGCCAAAAAAAGAACTATAATGCATAGCAACAATATGGATGAACCTTGGTGATATAATATTATATGCAAGAGCTCAAAATGGCATGCAGCATGATATTCTTTTAGAAAGTTAAAAAAATCTTCCAATTAAAAATGGAGTTTTAAGAATAGTCAATACTGAAGCAGGAGTATGGCTCTCTCCATCAGATAAAGACAGAAGGATGCAATGGGAAATGGAGGTGCTTAGGATTAAGGTAAATATCAATGATAAAACTTTGGTTTGGGGGTATTTTTTTATATTACTACATTGTTAAATATTATTGAATAAACGAAATTGTAAAAAGGGTCACATACGTATCGATGGCAGACATGTCGTAAAAAAGGAAGTAAATTTTGTACACTTTGAATAAAACATGAGCAACATATCTTGGTTTAGTTCCTTAAATTCTCAATATCTAAGATTTAGTTCTTTAAATATATTTATTGAAATGTAAGTTTTTCTCTTAAAATTTATCAATTTAGCTTCATGTTGAAACATTTCTCCTAAAATATTAGAAGTACATGTTTACCACCTAATTTGTCAGCATACTGATTTCAAGAGATTTCAGGCAATTAAAGATAGAATTATTTTCTCCTTTGCAATTCCAGGGATTAAAATGTTATGTGTTTTTCAAAGTAGCACTACTATTTAAACAAGCTTGAGAATAGTGCCTCAATATATGTATCACATTATAATGTAAAAATGAGTATCTTATTTCATTTAGATCTTAACATGTATTTTCAGTGAAAGAAGAAAACATAGTTTTTATATAAATCATAAAGTTACTCTTATACCAAATTTGAAGGTGTTTTTCAGACAAGTCAAATCAATGATTTGACACTGATTTCACTGCATGCTTTCAACACTGTTGATATTGAAATCAACAAAATCATAACTTTAGTTTTCTAAAATTGAGTTGAAACTTCAACGAATTCTCTTTAGTTTCAACAGATTTAACAGTTGACAAAATACAAGGAATGAATCATAAAATGAGACATTATATGCATTTATCTGTGTTACTATTTCATTGTCTAAATTAAATTCTGTCTAACCATCCATCCATTTACTTATCTACCCACCCACCTATATATAATAACGATTTATACACATTATCATGGTTTCAACTGTATTATGAAAAAACTTCATGATCATTTACAGGACATTTTAGTTGTGCATATACTTTCAGTTTTGTTTCTAACGTTTTGTTTAATGATGGGAATAGGTATGTAGTAGAGAAAAAAATATGGAGAAAAAAGACTTCCAGTATGTCATGCTCTCAAGAGGATTAGACTTATAAAGATACCCAGAAAAATCCAGCTTATATTCCTTATATCTAGTTCTGTGATTTTGTATTTCCTGGTATTTTTCAAGTAGAAACTGAGAAATTTTTACAGGATTTGCAAAGACTCCTGCAAATCAAAACCCCATGATTTAAAATAACTTTAGATGAAAGCTGAAAACCCAAACATTAGGGAGAGTCCATAAAGGCCATTCTTTTCTGACCCAATATATGTTTTTTTCCTGACCCAACATGTATTATCAAGTTGATTTAATTTAAGAAGGATACAAATACATGTACTTATTTTTCATTCTAAAGCATCACATTTGGTAAGCACTGGAAACATTTTCATAAGTTCCAAAGTGTTATCTAAAATAGTTTTCTAAAATTTACTAAAATGGCATAGCATTAAACAGTTGAATTTATGTAGGAGAAAGAAAGAATCTAGTTTCCCATTCAAAACAGGACAGAAATTATAAAGATGCAATTAGGATGATCAACTTTATTACATGCAAAGGACAGGTCTTTTTTCCTTTGGTCCTTATGAACCCTTACTTGATCTAACAGGAATCAAGTACCTGGAAAGAACTTCTGAGTGGGATTCATGATTATCTGGACAGCAGATTTTTAATGGAAACAGGATGCCAAAGTGAGATGCCACTCCGAATTCCTTAAAGTAATTATTTTCGGGCCGGGCACGGTGGTTCGTGCTTGTAAGCTTCAGCCTATGAAGCGACCGGGGCTAGGGATCGTGGTTCGAGTCCCGCCTGGGGCCCGGAGCGAGACCTAGCTCCAAAAAAATAGCTGGGTGTGGTGGCGCGCGCCTGTCTGGGAAACATATGTAAGATATTTTTCCCTGTTAATCCAGTGCTTATTTTTCCAAATCAAAATTCTCTCCAGTTATCCATTCCTGATTGTCTTACTCTCTAACATGTCCCGTTAAGTTTTCATTATACATCTGCTATATGCATGGTCTTAATTTGGGTTTTAAAATGCATATCCTCTGGCAATTTCCACATTTCAAGACATGTAAACCTTCTTTTCTTTTAAACACACAAAAATAACCAAACACCTGAAGAGGATATATATGTACCTACTGCAAAGTGAGAAAGAAAAAAAAAAAAAAAAAAAAAAAAAGAATGGAAATCTTTAAATAGAATCCAAAGCGTATGTGATATTCTTGAACTCTAATCTTAGAATTGACAACTGTTAAGTCTGTAAATCTATCTTCAAAAATAAATAATTATCTTCAGTCTTTTCACAGCTACCTGCATATCTATTAAAAATCAGGTCTTTTTGGCTACAGGGTGGAATTCATTTTTCCATTCAAACTAGCTTTGGTGATGTCAGGTGGGGATAATTTAATCATCCATTCTTGTAAAATATTCCATTGTCTTGAAAATCTTGTGAATAACTGGATATAAATTTTAAGTTAATGCAAGAATAATGAATCAAGTGAAGGATGAGGATGTATACAAGGTGAAGAAAGTAAAGTTAAAATGAGCATTCTAAAATATGTTTAGCATGCAAAGCTTTTACTCACTTGGAGCAGAAATCACATCCCATCCCCACAATGTTCCAAATTCTCTAACATTTCCCCATAACATCTAGAATGCAATTAGAAATCTTGACTCCTATGATGTCCCACATCCTCTAGTCCAAACTACCTTTCAGAAATCATCTGCTTCATTATACAGCCTCTCCCTCCTTTGCTTTAACTGCAATACACTGAGCTTCTTCCAACTTTAAAGTCTTTATCTCCTTCCTCTCTTCTCTAAAACTCTTCATTCAGATATTCACAGCATTTACTTTGTTCCTTCAATTAGCCATCAGCTTATATGTTTCCCTTGAATAGGCTTTGTCTGTCAGTAACCCAAAATATAGCACACTGGGAAGCAGAAATAACTGATTTATTTTGTAGCACCCACCACTGTCTGGAATTATATATTTATGCAGTTGTTCTCTGTCTCTCCTACCGGAATACACAGTTCTTAAGGTCAGAGAGTTGGCAGCTGTGTTTATTGCTGTAGTCAGTAATAGGTGGTAAGTGATCAACAAAAGTCTGTTAAATGTAATTGAGCTCTCTGAATCATATTCTCATCTCCTGAGAGTATATACTAGTGACAAACTTTGGGTTTCCAAAATCACTATAACTGGCATTCTTAAAGTGAAAAAAAAAATGAGTAAGATGGAAAAATCAGGCCCACATAAGAGCAGAAAAGACAAGACCTTTTACTTTAGAACAAAATCTTCCCATTTGATTTGACATTATTTCAACTGTCATCCTACTCTTTCAATGTTATTTTTTCTCATTATTAACTTCTGATAGCTCATTCCCTATTCTCCCCACACTTTTGATGATTTAGATCTTTACATAACAGACTTGTCAAAATTTCCAACGAAAAACAGACCGTACCATGCTGGGATACGTATCCACAAGTATATTTCCATTTTGTATACCTGCTTGTTATTCACTTAGAATGGGAGATTCTTCCTGAAACTACATTTATATTTCATTTACAGACAACAGTTCACTATTTTTAAATCATTCCATTTTTTGCATAAAATGAGTGATTCTGTATGTGCCCCAAAAAGGTCACAGCTTGTATTTACTGGATGAGAGAGAAAATGTCTATCTAGTAATTAAGTGCCCCCAAAGTCTCTTGACCATGTGCAACCTGAGCTGCTCATATTTAGAGAAAAATCAGGGCTTGCCTGAGAAGACAGTATATTTCTCTACTGTTTCACTTATATCACAAAACATCTCCATATGCTTCCCAGAGGCATCTGCAATTTACCCAGTCTTCACCAGAAAGCAAACTGATTAAGGAAATAGCCACTGACAGTCATTAATTCTAACCTTTGCAGAAGAATTAGTTACAGATCAAGGAGTGAAGAAGTGTCCTAGCCCTCCCTAGCTAAAAGGGAAAAATCAAAAGGATGGATTGTGGTACATTTAAAGGCAACAGGTTCAAACAACACATTTTAATTATTTTAGCACTGAATAAAAGCAAACGATTAGATCAGTAGATGACTGTTAATGTTGAAAGGGCACTGTTCTATGGTTCAGAGCTCTTCAGGGTTTTCAGGGATCATCTCTTGCCATGATCAGCAGCTCTTTCACATAGACTTTTCTATATTTGAAAACTGAACTAAGTAATAAGTCCCCCCAAAAGGTATAGACCCAAACCACAAAAAAAAAAAAAATTTCTATCTAGTGATGAAGGCAAGAAATAAAACTATTATTTTAAATAAAATAGAATTTATTCTTGTCAACTGTAATTTCAAATACAGATTTTTTAGGAGGTTGAAAAGACTTCACAGGGAACAAAGACCAATCAAGGGAGAAAACCAAAGGGGAAGTTTCCAGTTTCTGTTAAAGCAAAGAAAAGGACAAATGGACATAGAAATGGAGACATGGTATTTCACCTGAGGTCTCCTTCCTCCCTCCCTCCCTCCCTCCCTCCCT
>PVHY01007644.1:55352-66251 GCA_004024945.1 Uropsilus gracilis | reverse complement strand
CTTCCTTCCTTCCTTCCTTCCTTCCTTCCTTCCTTCCTTCCTTCCTTCCTTCCTTCCTTCTTCTTGGTGAGACAAGGTCTCGCTGTTTTTGCTCGTGGAACCACGGGTTCATGTTTCCTGGGGTACCATGGACTCAAGTAATCCCCAGTCTCAGCTTCCCAGGTAGTTAGGATTACAGGTGCACACCACCATGCCCAGATGTATTTTTTTGGAACTAGATCTTGCTTTATGCCCCCAGTGGGACTTGAACCATGATCCCTGGCCCCGGCTGCAGCTACCTAGGCTGCTGCTTATAGGCATGTGCCACCTCAGCCATTACTTCTTCTAATATTCTCTCTGCCCATTCTCCTGAAATACTTCTGTGATGCATACACTGGTCAGCTTGATAGTGTATATACATCCTTTAGACTCTGTACATTTCAATCTTTTTTCTTTTTGTTCCTCAGATTCAGTAATTTCCATTTTCCTATCTTCATATTTATTGGTTTTTCTTCTGCATGCTTAGACCTCCCTTTGAGTCCCTTTAGTGAAGTTTTTTTTTCCCTGTTATTTCTACTTCTCTGTTTTGTTTGCATGTCATTTTCTTGACTTTATGTTGTCTTTTAGTCCTTTAAGTTTCTTTAAGGAAGTTGTTTTAAAGTCTTTTCATCGTATCTTTTACAGGGACCATCTTGATTAATTTTTTCCTTTCAGTGGGTCATACATTCCTGTATCTTTGTATTTTTGTGATTTGAGTCTTGAAATTTGATTCTAATAATACACTAATTATGGAAAGTTTTCTTTCCTTCAGGGATTGCTTCTTTATGTTGAGGGGGGAGGAGTGGGTGGGTGGGTTGGTGGGTGGGTGTGTGTATGTGTGTTGGGGGTCATTTTGTAGGGTTTTCTTGTGAAGAGTATAAACTTAAAAGGACTTAACATCTTTTTTGAGCCTATTCCTGGATATACATACTCACTTTTCTACTATATGCTGTTGTTTTTGAATGTCCTATTCATTCAGTATTTGGATCCAGAAAAATAAAACGGAAAATAAAGGTAGGGGATGAAGCATGCTGGTCCTTTAATGTCCCTTTAGGTCACTTCAGCTGGGGAGAGAGTGCTTAAAACAATAATGGAGGGTGGTATTGTAACAGTGACTGCCTATCTCTTTCAGGTAGTTCTTTTTTGCTCACTGGGGTCCTCACAAGCTGTGTGCAAACTACTGTAGGAATAGGTGCACAGTTTTATACTATGTTACTAAGGGTGGTGAGCTGATAGTTGCTGTGTTGAGAACTGAAATGAATGGAAATTAACCCAGATTTACTGTCCAATAGGTCATTTGACAGGGTCCAGAGTTCCAGAATAGTTAATTTAGAAGTATTCTGTCAGTACAGTTATAAGTATGAGGTACAATTCATCTTATTTTCAGAATTCACCTTTTCAGAATTCTCTTCCTTTTTAAAAGCTAAATAATGTTTTTTATTTATATTTTTACATATTCTTTATCCACTTGTCCTTCAACGAATAGTTTAAGTTTACTGCCATCTCTTAGGTGTTGTGAATATTGCTACAACAAAATCGGAATGTAGATATTTTGTTGAGATCCTGTTTTTGTGGTTCCTGATTGAGGTTTTTAAAATCTTCTGATGGTAGTAATTATCAGATTTCATGTTAGAGTAATTTGTGGACTATCCAAAACTTTCAGGGTCACAGCAAGACAATGAAAGCCAAACATGAAGAGGTGGACATTCAAAAACAGTACAGTCTACTCATTTTTTTTCTCCAGTTAATAAAATGTCTGACATGAAGAGATGTAATTTGCTTTTATTCTAGGCATGCCAGGCTGCTGGGAAAACAAAACCAGATGACCGAGGAGCAGATGAAAACACCTCAGAACAGACGATCCTCAATATGATTTCCCAGAGCTCTTCAGACACAACTATTGCAGGTTTAATGAGCATGTCGACTTCTACCACAAGTGCAGTGCCTTCCCTTCCAGCCGCTGAAGAGACAACTGGCAACTTAAGCAGTGTGGAGATGTTGCAGGGCGAGCGTTGGCTCTCTTCTCAACCTCCTTTTAAGCTAGAACCTGCTCAGGGTCATCGGACTAGTGAGAATTTAGCACTTATAGGAGTTGATCATTCCTTGCAACAGGATGGTTCAAATGCATTTGTTCAAAAGCAGAACAGTAAGAGTGTGCCAGCAGCAAAAGTGTCACTAAAGGAATACCGTGCAAAACATGCAGAAGAGTTGGCTGCCCAGAAGAGACAATTAGAAAACATGGAGGCCAATGTGAAGTCACAGTATGCATATGCTGCCCAGAATCTCCTTTCTCACCATGATAGTCATTCTTCTGTCATTTTGAAAATGTCAATGGATGGTTCAGAAAATCCTGAGCGGCCTTTTCTGGAAAAGACTGATAAGACAGCTCTCAAAATGAGACTCCCTGTGGCAAGTGGAGACAAGACTGTCTCTTCAAAGCCAGAGGAGATAAAAATGCGCATAAAAGTTCATGCTACAGGTGACAAACACAGTTCTGCAGAAGACAGTGTCCCCAAAAGCCGAGATCACAAAGAAAAGCACAAGACTCATCTGTCTAATCATCATCATCATAATCACCACTCACACAAACACTCTCACTCACAACTTCCAGCTGGTACTGGGAACAAAAGACCAGGTGATCCAAAACATAGTAGCCAGTCAGGCACCTTACCACACAAAACTTACAGCTTGTCTAGTTCTTTCTCCTCTTCTAGTTCTACTCGTAAAAGGGGCCCTACTGAAGAGACTGGAGGGCCAGTGTTTGATCATCCAGCCAAGATTGCCAAAAGTACTAAATCCTCTTCCATAAACTTCTTCCCTCCTCTGCCTACAATGGCCCAGTTGCCTGGGCATAGCTCAGACACAAGTGGCCTTCCCTTTTCACAGCCCAGCTGTAAAACTCGAGTTCCTCACATGAAACTGGATAAAGGCCCAGCTGGGGCCAATGGTCACAACACAACCCAGACAATAGACTATCAAGATACTGTGAATATGCTTCACTCTCTTCTCAGTGCCCAGGGTGTTCAGCCCACTCAGCCCCCTGCATTTGAATTTGTTCATTCTTACAGTGAATATCTGAATCCACGGGCTGGTGGAATGTCTTCCAGATCTGGCAATACAGACAAACCCCGGCTACCACCTCTACCATCAGAACCTCCTCCACCACTTCCACCCCTTCCTAAGTAAGAGAGTAAGAAGAGAAGGAAAAAAACTTCCTTTAAAAAAAAAAGTTGTGTTTTTTTTTTTCTTTTTTTTTTTTTTTTTCCTAAAACAAAAACAACTACTGATTCTGGACTAAGAAAATTTCTTCCCTTATGAAATATGTCACCCTTTTTGGGTATGGAATAAATTGATAGATGTAGGTGGGAGGGTGGTAGAAGGCCTTGGTTATTATATCTGCTGCCTCAGAAATTTAACTATTTTATTATAGTTTTTACTGGTATTGGAAAGTTGAGAATGCATTGAAACTGTGAAGGAATAAGAATACTTTTCTCTATTCTTGGCCACTCCACCTCCTATGTAGGTTGATTAGAGTTGATATCTTCCCTCTTCTTGCCAGGACTGAAATATGGAGGGTTTATTTTATCGAACAGTTGTGCATTCTTTGGTGTTTAATATATCAGAAGAGAGGAAGTATTTAAATGTCAAAATCTTTTAAGAGACTTAAAAAATAATTTAAAGAAAGTAAGTTATCTGTTTAGTTTTTTTATATAATGGGGGGGTAGGGATTTTGCTGTGTGTATGAAATACATAACAGTGACTCCTGGAGTTGGGTGGGGGGAGGGACCAACGGGTGGGGGAATGTTGGGATGGGAGGTAGACTTTGGCCATGAGTTCTAAGATAGGCTCTGGTCATTTGAAGTGTTCAGACCTTTGAGTATGTATGTAAGTGTGGGTATGTGTGTTTTTAAGTGTGTGTTTAAAAATCATGTCTTTATCTTTCCCTCCCTGCCCTTCACCATTTTCATTCCCCAGCTGTTCACTAGAGAATGTGGTGTGACTTTAGAACATACAGGAAGGAAAAAGCATGTGTTTGACATATTTCCCCTTTTATTTTGTAATTGAATGGTAGCCCTCTACATTATAGTTGGGCAAATGCAGCCAGTGGTTGGACTCCAGACATTATTATAAAAATTTCCTTTATGTCCCCTTTTTTCCTTTTGATGCAGACAAAGGTGGGGTTGAGGAAGAAGGGTTGCAGAGTTTTTGCTTATAGAATCAGGTGTGTCTTTTTTCACCTTAAGCTTTGAGAAAGTGTTCAAGTGAGAGCAGCCCCAAGGTCTCTGAAGGGAAGGGGTATATGCTGTATATCCTGCCTGTGGAAACCCAGACCGTATGTGAGAATAGTTCTGGGAGAAGCCATGGAGGTAGAGGATACTGAAAATAATGAAATTGTGATATAGAATTTTTAAGAACATTGTATTTCTAATTGCATTATGAATGTAAGACTTGCTTCTTAGCTGCGTATTTCTAGGAAATAGCTGCATCCCCAGTTTTTGTAGCCCATAACAGTACTTGGTGCCGTGAGGGTGTACAAGCCTAGCCCACAGATACTGTTACATCTAGATTTCCCATCTTTGGTGAACTTTGGCTCCTAGACAGAATTTCTTAAAGAGATGTTGAAGAGTCCTATTTAAAAAAAAAAAAAAATGAGTCAGGAATCCTTTTTTTGTATGGGTGATTAGTTATACCAGATTTTAGGAGTGAACATTTTTGTTCACTCCTAAAAAAATGAGGAAAAATCTTTGAAGGGGCTAGGAAAAATTCTAAGCCAAGCTGTCTTAACTGAAAGTGCCACTCAGCTACACATCAGATGATGTGATAGTCTTCATGTCTTCATGGCATATTTTGACTATAGAAGAGATGACATCTGTCTTGTTGGAATTTGTCTTGTTTTTAACTTCCTTCATAGCAAATATTCTTTATGAGGGAGTTGAGTTGTTTCCATTGTAAGTCAAAGGAGACAGTTGTTGAGTGCATGTACTGTACATGTACTGCTGCTTCCTAGGACAAGTTGAGGAAAAAAGCAGTTGGAATTGATGCACTGCCTAAATTAGGAAGGCGTTTGTAGAGTAAACCTTGATGAAGTTCACTTAGTTTTCTGCATCTCTGCATGTTTTACTGTCTAGAGTGCCTGCCATTACTGTGTAAAATGAGCTCTCTGCTGACCTATAAACTGGTAATACTTTGGACTTGGAATGTCACTTCACTTTTTAGATGGTATTTTTCTCTTTGTCCTTCATATTATCTGTGTTGCACTAGGTAGTCCATATACGTGTGCTGTGTGTACTAAATTTGGACTCTGTTTAGATTTTGTTTGGTGGAATCTGATTTCTTTCTTGACCATCCCAAAAGACTTTAGTTTGCATTGATATCTTTGTGGAATTGATGATCACTGATTATGAAAATGTCTTTTCCAGATTTCATTTTTTCTCATCAGACATATTTTCTAATCACATGCACTCCTTCACCATAGAGGCATATATCTACTTGGCTCATAGCAGTTTTCCATACCAATTTATAATTTCCTTGGAACTTTGTCAAGAATGAACTAGGGGGAGAAACGCTTACTAGAGCCTATAGATGCTTTGTGTTGTGAGTCTGACTTTTACATTAATAGATTATTGTTATAGGTCATTTAGAGACTTTTCTGTATTAATACCTCTGAATACTAAGGTACCTACAGTGTTGTGTTTAGGTCTATGCATATGTCATGAACCTCCTTATGGGCTCTGCATGAAGCTGCTACATTACCTTTGAGCTAGCAGATGTACTTGTACTAGCATGTGTAGTGTCTTAGTTCCATAAACTTAAACTTCAAAGGTTGTATGGTTTCTAAGGTGTGTTTTATGATCACACCTTCAATGGGTGAAAATGAGATTCATATATCCAGTTAGTCTAGTAAATGTTTTTTTCTCCTCCTTTTAACCTAGACTATGAAGGATAAATGGTGGTAAGCAGACTTGAACCTTTATGTTTGGTAGATTTCATTCCTAAAACTGCTTAATCTCATGCTGGCTAAAAATACCTGTGAATTGTTCTTAGGGCTTTTAATTTGATACCTGTTAGGTGTTAGCTGCTTGCTGAACCCTACCTAGTGAAGCATTAATATGAAACTAAATTGATCTTCTGAACTATCAGCTATGCTTTTTTGGATGTAAAAGATACGTAGGAATTAGTCTAGTCTTCCCATTCATGATGAATCAATGTGTTTCCATATCTGAGACCTTCAGCTGCTGCCTCTTTTTTTTTTTTTAAGTAATATTTTAAGTGTTTTGACTTAATATATCCTTTTTTCATAGTTTTGTATTATTGGCTTCACTAATATTGACAGAAAGATTTTCAAGCTCCAGTTGAAAATAGCAATCAGTAAGTAACAGAAATAAAATCATGGTAACATCAGCACTGGACTTTCTTAAGCCTCTGCTACCTAATTTCCCATGTTGAAAGAGTGTACTTCTCATACCTTGCTTCTGGACAGAGAGGCGCTTGGAGGAGTTAGATTCCAGGGTGGTTGGAATTTTAAATGTCTTATTTCCCATCTTTTGGGAACTGATTAATTTTTTAAGAGATTATTTGTTGATGTGCAATTTTGATACTAAGTGCTAGGAAAAGGGAGGTTCTAGAATATTGTGAAACTGGAATACTAATATTCTCTTGGGTTTGGGAGAATTTAAGCTGTCTCTGCAACTCATCACATGGTGACAAGCCCTCCACAGTCCCATTAAGCTTTTGGTGATTAGTACCTATCAGATTTCTTGTTGCCTTTTGTTACCACCGAGTTTTTAACTATTTACTTCTGATGGTTTAAGAATTTCATTTTGTACCACACTGTCCAATTTTATTATTTTTTTTTTCCTCTCTGTGGTTGTGAGTTTGAAAGAAACATGGTACTGTAATCCTACCTGGTAGAGTGGTCTGAAATGAGAATTATTTTTTTAATTGGGGAACCCCTTTATTTTAATGTTTTTAATATGAACTTATCATTGGAAAAGGGAGGGAAAGAATATGAATGTTTACGAAAAGCAGTGTCTACTTTTCCCTTTTATGAGTGTCTATTCATGGTTGAATGAAAAGAGAAATACTTGGGTTTTGTGTTGCCATGTTAAGTATGGAGAGGGATGCTTGACAGCATGCTAATTGAAGCCAGAGCAAGTATGTCTCCATCAGGTCATCAGGAACTCTTCAGTTGGATGCTGAAGACCTAGCTAATTAATGGTTGATCACGTTGGAAACACTTAAAAAATGGAAGTGGTTGGCTGGGTTAAGCACCTAAAAAAAGAATACAACAGCCTAATTGAGTGTTAACCTAAGTTTCTGGATTTGAAACTAACCTTTCCCCTGCCCTATTCTGCATACCTGAAACTGTCCGTTTTCTTATCAGAGACCAAAGAGCAAAGAAGAAAAAAAAAAGTAGTAAAACACTTAACCAATCTCTGTCACTCAGGTACAATTTTGTGGTAAAATTTTTGTCTGTTTTCTTTGTATTGCTCTTAAGAGTCCTTAGTATATTACTCTGCTGTTGCCTCTGTTCTCCTTGGGGCACCTCAGTTCTGGATGCTACCCCCCTGGGATCTCTACTGCTGTTATGTGAATAAGATGTAAGTGACTATTACAGTAAGGGCTCTTTGTAAAAAATTTTTTAAAAATTAAAAAATTTTTAAAAAGGATGTATACATTTTATAGTCTGGCTATCAGTTTGATATCTTGCTGTCAAGTATGTTTCTCAATCTGTATTTATCCATCCCATCAATAAATGTTAATGACAAAACACTCACCTGGTTGTTAAATGTCTTGAGTCTTCATATTAATCTGTTCTTTTATTCATAATGGTTACAGTTTTAGTTTTGGTAATAGATGATGTGCTTTCTTCCTGCATCAGATTTGGTGGGAATTGAATCCACTGGAAAGACCTAACACTTAGTCATAACTATGAACCTGATAGTATAAAATATGTCAGAGGGAAAAACCCTCATTGTTGCATGACTATCAGATAGAGTTAGTGGTAGACTGGAAAATGTTCTAAAAGATGATAGTAACATTTACTAGTCTACCAAGCATTGTCAGTATGCTTCATAAGTGTATACTTGGTTTTTTGAAAAATCTGAAGTGTTGGTATACACAATGCATTTGGCAGAAAAAAAGTCTCAATGGTACCTGGAAAAGTTGAATACTTGCCCTTCTTCTAGGATAAAAAAACTACAGTACAAGGTAAGTACTGTACCTTGTACTTTATACACTTAAAGAATTTTGATGTTAAAAAAAAACTCCAAAATTATAAAACAAAATAGTAGCTGTAGTTGAAACACTTGAAAAAAACCCACTTGTTCTATTTCTACCATTTTCTGAAATAAGACATTTTTTATTTGTTATACCTCCTGAAACTTTGAAGGTTGCTGACATTTTAGGAATTCTGGTTTAAATGGGAGGTTAGAAGCAGTAAATAATGAATGTGGGAGTAGGTATTATGTAATCAAAAATTTCTTATGTTAAAGTTGAATACTTCACCTTTTGGAATAGTTGAGGTTAAATGAAGTTTATATAATGGTTCTAATTACAGGGTTTATTAATGTACATAAATTTCATATCAATACCTTTATCTTCTGGTCTTACACATTTGGGAACTAGTGATTTTGATTTGGTATCTGTAACTGTTCTGTAGACAGTTGTAAGCTCTTTTCTCTGAATACTGGGAGTTGCTAGAGGCATGTAATATGCATCCAACTTCTGAAAATTTTAGCTTATGCATTGTCACATGTCCTACATATGCCATCTTTTTTTGTATTGTGGAATCAACCTCTTCATTTCACATAACACTCATAACCAAAAGACCATAATGAAAAGTTAAAACTGAGTACTTGATACACCATTCTGAAAAGTCATTTCAGGAAAAGTCATTTCAGGGACACTCCTGCCTTTCATTTATTCCTTCATTAGAAAATAGTACCTACCATGTGCTGCATACTGTTTACTAATGGGGACTATGGCAGTAAACAAAATGAGCAGTTGACCCTTGCAGAACAATATAGTTCTAGGGATGAGAAGTAAGATGAAGTATATTACATAAGTACTTTGAAGTATGTAAAACTGGAGGCATAGAGGTATGTATGTATAGCTGTGTGTGTTGAAATTATATATAAAATAGGGAAGGCCTTATGAAATTGAATTTCGGCAAAGACCTTAAGGAAGTTAGAAAGCAAGCCTTGGAAATGGTTAGGGCAAGATTCTTCTAGGAAGCTCTGACATGAGAAAAAAATGGCATGATTGAGAAGTAGTGAGACTAGTATGGAAAAGAGTGGAGAGACAAGAGTAGTATGATATATTAAAGGCAATAGACTTGATTATGTAGGGCTTGTAAACCATTGTAAAGACTAAAATGGCACCATTAAAGCATTTTGAGCAAAGAAGTGACATCCAGTTTGGGTTTAAAATGTTCATTTGGGCTACTAAGTTTAAAATGGGTTATAGAAATCCAAGGTAAGATGACTGATGAGTGATTAGCTGGAATGAATTCCAACCAGTTTGGTAGTGCTGAAGGTAATTGAGAAGTTACCTATCTTGAAGTTGGAGGCAGTGGGATCTGTTATAAGGTTGGAAAAGAAGGAAGTTAAGGATGACTCCAGGGTTTGGTCTGAACAACTGAAAGATGGAGTTGTCATATACTAAAATGAGGGTGACTACAGAAGAGTAGGAATTTGCTCTTCAAACTTCCTCCTCTCTTTAAAATTAGCCACTTTCCAAATTCTCTTTGAGAATCTTTAAATTCCAGCAACAAATGTCTTCTTTATACCCTTTCAGAGATCAATTGCTATTCATATTGCATCCGTCTCCCAAAAAAGCAGGGTTATCTTTCTTGTTCTCTTTGCATCTCCAGGTCCTGGCAAGTGGTGCTCAATACATTTGTTGAGAAAAGGATTTCAAGAAAAAAGCCCTAGGGTTGCTCAAGGAGCTGTTTTTGGTTTGTTGTTGTTTGAGACTAGGTCTTGCTATTTTTGCCTGTGAAACCACAGGCTCACGTTGCCTGGGATACCACAGACTCAAGCAATCCCCAGCCTCAGCTTCCCAGGTAGCTGGGATTACAAGCGCACGCCACCACGCCTAGCTGTGTTTTTTTGGAACTAGTTCTCGCTACAGACCCCAAGTGGGACTCAAACCGCGATCCCCAGCCCCAGCCGCTTCATAGGCTGAAGCTTACAGGCATGAGCCACCGTGCCCGGCCAACAGGAGCTATTCTTGGTGTAAACCAGCAACTTACAAAGTGGTCGGGTGACCAGCATTCCTGGCCAATTTCTAGAACTGTAGACAGGCACTCTGATCTTGAGACACCTCAGAGTTGTTAATGATCCCGCAGCATTGCATGGTGCAGCTGCTGCTTACGGCTGCTGCAGCTACTGCCACCGCCTCCATCATTGGATGTTTCAGAGTTTGGTGCTGGCCGTTCTGACTTTGACCATTGTGGGCTCCTGCGGTGTCAACTCAGTGGCCACATCTATGAACACCTCCAGCTGTGGTGAGTTGGATTCTGGCCTTTTGCTGTGAGTCATGAGTCCATGTCCTAATAGGTGAGACGGTGCCATCTTAGATGAGTGACTTTTTTTTTTTTTTTGAGACTAGGTTTTG
Organism: Uropsilus gracilis; assembly: GCA_004024945.1. Classification (NCBI taxonomy): domain Eukaryota; kingdom Metazoa; phylum Chordata; class Mammalia; order Eulipotyphla; family Talpidae; genus Uropsilus; species Uropsilus gracilis. The sequence goes on along the minus strand of PVHY01007644.1, from coordinate 55,613 downwards.
TTATTTCTGCTCTGGGGAACTGCAGGCTCACGTTGCCCGGGGTACCACAGACTCAAGCAATCCCCAGCCTCAGCTTCCCAGGTAGCTGGAATTACAGACCCGTGCCACCACGCCCAGCTATTTTTGGGGGGGACTGGGTCTCACTACGTGCCCCTGGTGGGACTCAAACCGTGATCCCTGGCCCTGGCCATACCTTCCTAGGCTGCCACCTATAGGCATGAGCCCATGCCGGGCCATGAGTGACTTTTTTTTTTTTTTTTT
>PVHY01007644.1:0-55252 GCA_004024945.1 Uropsilus gracilis | reverse complement strand
GCGACCCTTAGCCCCAGCTGCTTCATAGGCTGAAGCTTACAGGCACGAGCCACCGTGCCCGGCCATGAGTGACTTTTTGTTTAAGACTTTGGGACATTGTGACTATCTGGTGTGAGACAGGCAGTGACTTGTGGCGGTAGAGATGCCCTGTTTCACTGTTTGTGAAACAAATTTCATTGTTATTCCCTGAGCCTGAGTGGTTTTGCAATTGTGCCTGCCGGTGAAGCGCCCACAGACAGTGACCTGTCTTCTATTGGCCACTGTCCTTTGACTGGTTATAACCCTGTTTGATAACTAACATTTCCTTATTTTCAGTCCATTGCTCTTTATTATATGTGCGACAAATATGAGGCCTGGGTTCAGATTTGTCTCCCTCATATTAGATACGGGTTTTTTTCCTCATGCTCTTATCTGTACAATGGGAGATAGGTAGGCTTAACCTCTACTGCTTTAGATAGCTCTGAAAAATTAACGTCTATACATGTAATTTTAAACTCAGAAAATACTTTGAAATGTTTCAGTAAATGAACTCAAAAGAAAACTTAAGCCTCTTTCCGTAAGAAGCCAGGGTACCGCGTTCGTCTGGCCTCTTGTACCCGCTGTGTAGGGGGTGTGGGGGGTGAGGTAACAGCGGCCTCGGACCATAGACACAAGCGCCTGAAAACTGTCTGGAGAGGTGGGAAAGCAACCTCAGCGGAGGGGCGCGACTACGGACAGGGAACCCGCCACTTCCCTCTCCCGGGGGCGTATCTTCTGTGACAGACAGCTAGTCTCGGCCACTCTAAGCACGTGTATTTTCAGCGCCCGCCCTCAGAGTCTTGATAGGGAGCCGACCTCGGCCAATAGTGTCAAACCACCGTAGGTGCGGTAGCCAATGAGCGGTGGCGAGCCCGGAAAGGAGCCTGGCGGATTAAGAAGCGGCTGCCTCCGCCGCTAGGGAGCGGCGCCGTCTGACGGCGCGGCGGAGGTAAGATGGCGGTAGCACTCCCTCTTGCCCTTTCTGTTAGGCTACCACTTGGCTCCTTCTGCTCACTCAGAGCTGCTACTCTGTTTCGATTAGTATCAGGGCCTTTCTTCTCCTGTAGTTTCCTAGGAATTAGATTCTCCGGTGTCCGGAGCGTATCGACAAAATGGCGCCTACACGGGCCGCCGAGGATGAGCCAGGCCCTGCAGTGAACTCGGAGGCTGACCGGAACAAAGGCGGCGTGCAGGGAGGTGCTCTCAGGGTGGAGATCTGGGGCGTTGCTGCGGCCGCATGGGCCCGGCGCGGGCGCTCCAGCCTCTGCGGTGCTAGTCGTGTAGATAATTTTAATTTAGTGGTGGGCGGGTAAGGGAGGTGGGCGGAGGGGGAGAAGTTGCGGTGAGGCACGTTGACTACCGTGGGAGACGCTGGAGGATGGGAGCTGCGGAACGTGACTTTGGCCGTCTTTTAGAAACTACCCACGAACTGCCCGCGGGTTGTGAGCTCGACTTTTTGGGGAATGGTAAGGACTTTTTGATCTTTTGTATGATCCTGCAGGTTTTGGTATGAACAGGATTCGGATTCACGTCTTGCCGACTAATCGGGGGAGGATCACCCCAGTGCCCAGATCTCAGGAGCCCTTGTCTTGTTCCTTCACCCATCGCCCTTGCTCGCAGCCTCGTCTGGAAGGGCAGGAGTTTTGTATTAAGCATATCCTTGAAGACAAGAATGCACCCTTCAAGCAATGTAGTTATATATCGACGAAGAATGGAAAAAGGTGTCCCAATGCTGCCCCAAAGCCTGAGAAGAAAGATGGGTACATAAGTCTTTTTGTACTTTTAAAGTGAGAGGAGGCTGTGGTGTGATGCATGCTTGAGCAGACTGCCGAGTTGTTAGGTTATTTGCTTGTGTGGTTGGGTTTATGGGTATACTCTTGGAAAACAGGAAAAAATGAAAGCTGTGAAAACTAGAAGAAAGCCACCTTTTCTAGTGAAATGGGCTAGCCAGTTCATCTCTGTAGGTTTTTCCCGTCTCTGTTAAGTGAAGGGATATTATAATAATTTGTAACCCTGAGGTGTATGATTGTTCCTCTACCTTGTTAAGTAATCTGTTGTCTATGAGTCTATTCTGGGAAAGATTTCATAAATTTTATCGTATTTGCTTGATGTTCATGTGAAAACTAGGTAATTAATTGTGCATGTATCTTCTAATTTTAAAATTGTCTTATTTTATTGCTAACGGTGGATTAATAGGCAGTATAGAGTTGCCTTTCAGAGCCAGTTTTAAAAATAGGCAAGTAGATCTTTTATTTTGGGGTGATACAGCATTTTTATAGTTGGAGTATTTCCTTTGATGGTTAGAGCAATATATTATGCTACTTCTGTGTCCCATTAGTGATAACAGATCCGTTGGCTTTGGGTCACATAAATTTCTCTGCCATACTGATCTTTTAACTTTATAAATAAAGATCATGGTCATTTTAATTTCCTAAAAGTAATCTAGAGGTCAGTAACTGAAAAATCACTTAACTCTTTGAAGAAGGAATGTATCTGAGTATAAAATATTACTATTTTATCTCCATAGGGTATCTCTCTGTGCTGAGCATGCCCGTAGGAATGCCCTGGCACTTCATGCTCAAATGAAGAAGACCAATCCAGGGCCTATGGGTGAAACACTCTTGTGCCAGCTAAGCTCATATGCTAAGACAGAGCTGGGATCTCAGACTCCAGAAAGTAGCCGCAGTGAAGCTAGCCGAATTCTGGGTAAGGATCATCTAAAAGAAGGAACAAAGTTAAGAAAAAAAATGTGAATTGCTATAGCACAGTGCTTTGACCATATATGACACTTCACAATTTGGTGAGTATTCAAAGATTGCCATGTTGTTCACACTTCCATTCAGTTTGAGGTATGTTTAGATTTACTTTTCTGAGTTAATGATTATATCCTGCACTGCTATTTTTATTCTTACCCCATTGCTAGGTAAGGTAATTTCAGGAAATGAGTAATTTTGAGTTGGCTTTTTTGTCCTTTTGATCACGTGGATCATTTTATATAATAAGTAATCATACTTGGATTATATTTCCCCCCTAAGTTAGTAACAACTTTTATTGCATCTTAAAGATACCACAGATAGGTCTAATCTATTATCTTGCTGTTTTTGTACCTGGAAAACTTAAATCTTATCACCTGCTGAACTATTTCTTTCTTAGAAACATAGATAACACCCAAGATTTTCCCATGGCCTTGTATTTAACTGTTGTGATTTGCTGAATCAAAGCAGTTAGATTTGATACAAGTTCAGTGTTGTTTCCTTTAAGAATCAACTCATCTTTCTGGACTGAGATACTGGGCTTGTCCAAACCCTGGGAATCTGTTTTTTTGGCCCAAGAAATTTTGGGTTTCAACAAAAGATTCATTTTCTTGATGAGGAAGTGAGCAAACACAGACCTTATCTTGTAGTAGAAGTCCAGTTGAATAAACTTGGTCATGTTCTGTACATGACAGACTACAGGGTGTGCGAACAGTAGCAAGTTTCTGTTTTCCCATTTGTCAACCTGGAGCCTCTTTTTCTTTCCAAGGAGTCTAAGTTTGATATTAATGTGATAGAATTCCCTCTGCAGGTTGCCTCTGGGACTTCTCAGTAACCGTGTTCTTTCAGGGATGTCATTTTATGGAATGTTGATAGCCTGATTGCTGAGAGTGATTTTAATTCTCATAGTAGATACTGCAAAGACCTGGTTTGTGTTTTTTAAAGCTGTTATTATTTGCCAGTGGCTTTGTGCTAGGTTTTTAAAATTATTTTTAAGATTTGGGTGCATGTGTTAATCTATTTAGTTTTGTGTGGTAGAGTTAGAAATCTTAATGGCTGATCTTCTTCCCATGCCTCAGATGAAGACAGTTGGAGTGATGGGGAGCAGGAACCCATTTCTGTGGATCAAACATGGAGAGGTGACCCTGACAGTGAAGCTGATAGCATAGACAGTGATCAAGAAGATCCTTTGAAGTAAGTTGTAACTCCATACAGGGCCTTTAAATATTTTATATCATTAGCGTGTGGAATGTAGTACCTCTGCTATAAATAGATTAATAAACTAGAAGGATTGAAAATAGTGTCGGTGACCAGTAATAACATCTGTTCCGAAGTGTCATGGCTAATTAGTATCTTGCTTTAGGGTAGGATATCATTCTTTTTTTAGATGTTTTATAATTTGGGAAATTTTGTGGACATCAGATTTCCCACATAAGTAAGTATAGGAAAGAAATTGGGAAATTTCTTGGACTTAAAGTTGGAGGAGGTTTGAGAAATGCTTAGATAAGTTAGAGAGCACTTACATGAATTGGTTCTTGGCTTAAACCTTAGGGATAATTAAGTGTATATATAGCTGAATAACTTCTTTTTGGTAAAGTTCATGAGGTTTTTTTTCCTTCCTTCCTTTTTTTTTTTTTGAGACTAGGTCTCGCTATTTTTGCCTGTGGAACAGCAGGCTTTCATTGCCCGGGGTACCACAGACTCAAGCAATCCCCAGCCTCAGCTTCCCAGGTAGCTAGGATTACAGGTGCGGGCCACCACTCCCAGCTATTTTTTTGGAACTAGGTCTCGCTACGGACCCCAGGCGGGACTCGAACCGTGATCCCTAGCCCCGGCCTCTTTATAGACTGAAGCTTACAGGCACAAGCCACCATGCTGTTCCCAGCGAGATTTTTTTCTTTTTCTTTTTAAAGAGAAATACTAAGACTGTTTAAAAGTTTTCTTTGGTTCAAGTATAAGAAACTGGTTTAGAAACCCAAAAATGAGTAATCAGTCTCGTTGTATCTTGTTAAGGTTTTCTTCATGTAAAACAAAAATATTGCCATCTAAAGTCTCATTCTCATGGTTTGAATTTAAGTTTAGGGTTTTTTTTCCCCCCCTATTCACCTTCTTTCTCTGAACACTTCCCACTGATAAATTATGAATAGTGGGAAGGTTAATAAATCCACTGTGTGGGACTTCAGTTTTCAGAATAGCATTTTCTTCATTACCTTGGATTCTTTTTTTTTTTGAGACTAGGTCTCGCTATTTTTGCCCGTGGAACCGCAGGCTTACGTTGCCTGGGATACCACGGACTCAAGCAGTCCCCAGCCTCAGCTTCCCAGGTAGCTGGGATGACAGGCGCGCGCCACCACGCCCAGCTATTTTTTTGGAACTAGGTCTCGCTACAGGCCCCAAGCGGGACTCGAACCACGATCCCCAACCCCAGCCGCTTCATAGGCTGAAGCTTACAGGCACGAGCCACTGTGCCTGGCCCATTACCTTGGATTCTGAGCATTATAAGAAATCATTTGGAGTTCTATTAGAGTAATTCAATTTCTTTTGAGTAATCTCACTGTACTCCGCTATTCATGAGAAAAGTTCATCTAAATTATTTGAAAGCCATGTTTTCTAGCAGAGTTCTCACAAAGTAGTAACTAAATATTGGTCATTTTTTTCCCCCATTATGTATCCCAAAATGCTGTTTTGAAGAGGTACACAAAGTAACCATGACTTTCTCAGTCACTGACTGTTCTTTGTTGTGGTATACATTCAGCTTTGAATATCCAAACTCTTCCTTTTGTTAATAATTTAGAGTGGACTACTATGATTTTATTAGTAGCTTCTACTGGAAAGATTCATCCTAACCTTACAGGTGACTGCTCTACTAACCAAAAACCCAGTTAATTGTAGGGGAAGTATAAATGTTAAAATGACTAGGTATTCTATTCTAGGTTTCTCCTAAAAGGAAAAGTCAGAGGTGAAAACAAAGCCTCCATTATTGTAGTGAGATTATCCAAAAGAATTTGGCCCACTGTATGCATTCCTCAGATGTAGAGTTGTAAAATGTCTGCTTACATAATTTATTGTTTGGTACTTACTGCAATTTTATTTACTTAGAAGTGTTTAGTGAAATTCTTTCAATTAAAAAAATAATTTTTATCTTTGTGCTCATGTTTTTGTTATTAGGATTGCATGTTGAATCACCTAACAATCAATAAACTTTATCTTCACATGCTTACTATATAAAGGGTACTTTGTGATATCATTAGAGATTTTATCCTCAGTACTACTGTAGGCATAGCTATAATACCTTTGTTGTTAAGTTTTATTGTATGGCCACCAGAATCTATTTGTTTTGAATTGAGATAACACTTTTACAATATTGTTCTTGATTTAGAGGTATAGGATCTCCCCCTTCAGGTGTTGTTACCACAGTACACTCACTACCCAACCACCCATAGCCCCTCTCTGTAATCCATAGCTCCTTCCCTGCTTTGTTCTCTTGCGCTGTCCTCTTCTATAAGCTCAATTCTGCAGTCATATTTCTAGGGTTTGTTACTGGTTTGACTTTATGAGACCCTTATGTTTTATCTCTGTATTTCAACCATTTCTAAGTATTTTCTTTTTCCTTTTGACTTAATTCACTTACCATTTACCATTACCCCCTCCTGTTCTTTCCATGTTGTTGCAGATGGCAAAGTTTTTCTCTTTTTTTAATAGCTGAGTATTCCATTGTGTTTAAATATCACATACATCATCTTGACCCACACATCTGTTTTTGCACACTTTCATTGTTTCCATAGCTTTATTACTGTAAATAATGTGAACAAAGGTGTGCACATATCCCTTTGAATTACTGTTTGTATACTTTTGGGGACTTAGACAATTATCAGTGAAATTGCTGGATCATATAGTAATTCCATTTTGGTATTTTGAAAAACCTCCACACTGCTTTTCATAGGGGCTGTACCAGTCTACATTCCTACCAACAGTGTGCAAGGTTTGTTTTTCTCCACATCTTTGCCAATACTTGTTTCTGGTCTTTTTGATGTGGATGGTTCTTAAAGGTGTGATGGTATCTCATTGTGGTTTTGATTTGCATTTCTTTTCTAAGTGGTGAGCATTTTCTCATGTGCTTATTGGTCATCTCTATGTTCTTTTTGGAGACGTGCCTATTTCTCATTTTTATTGGGTTTCCTGTTTTCTTTTTGTTGAGTTCTTTGTAGCTCTCAGATATCATCCTTTTATCAGACGTATTGTGTGCGGATATTTTCTCCCATTCAGTAGCGTCTTTGTTTTAGTGATAGTTTTTTCACTGTGCAGAAGCTTATTATTTTGATGTAGTTCCGGTTGTTTATATTCTCTTTTGTATTCCTTGCTGTTGGAGATGAATCCACAAAGATATCTCAGAATACTGTGTCACAGATGTCTGTGTTCATGTATTTTATGGTTTCAGGTCTTACATCCAAATCTTTCATCTGCTTCGAGTTAATTTTTATGTGTGGTATGAGATAGTGATCTATCTCACTATCATTCTTTGGCATGTGGATGTCATTTTCCCAGCACCATTTATTGACTCCTTTGTCATGGATTAGCTGTCTATCTAGGACAGCTATTTATTTATTTGTTTTATTTACTTACTTACTCTCAAGTTTTATTTCGTTGGTCTGTGTGTCCGTTTTTCTTCCACTACCATGTTGTTACAGATTTGTAATACAGCTTGAGCTATGGATCATTCTTTCTCTTTCTTATCAAGATTACTCCAGCTATTTGGGGTTTTTTGTGGTTCAGTATGAGCTTCAGTAATGTTTATTTTATATGTTTGAAAAATGCCATTGAAACCTTGAGAGGAATTGCATTAAACCTGTATATTTTTTGTAAGGTGGCCATTTGACATTATTAATTCTTCAGTTCATGAGCAAGAAATATCTTTTCATGTCTTTGTCTTCTATTTTTTTTAACAAAGCTTTAACAGTCTTCATTGTATAGGTCATTCACCTTTTTAAAAGTTATATCTAAGTATTTAATTCTTTTTGATGCAGTTGTAAATAGGATTATTTTCTTAATTTGTCCCTCTTCTAGCTCATGGCATATTTGAATTTTGTGTATTGATTTGAATTTTGTGTATTGATTTTGTGACCTACCATTTTACTGAACTGATAAAATTGTTTCGGTTAGCTTTTGAGTGACGTCTTTAAGGTTTTCTATGTGTGTTATGTCATCTTCAATTAATGATAGCTTTACTTCTTTCCCAATTAGGACTCTCTGTATCTTGTCTCTTGCCTAATTGCTGTGTAAGGACTTCCAATACTATGTTGAATAGTGGTAGTGAAAGTGGACATCCTTGTCTTGGACCAGATCTTAATGCAAAAGATTTCCATTTATCACCATTGAGAATGCTGTGGGTTTGTCATGTATGGACTTCATTATGTTAAGGTATGTTGTATCTGTCCCCAGTGTTGGGGGGGGGGTTTATCATAAATGGATGTTGAATCTCACCACATGCTTTCTTGGCATCTTAATAAAACCACATGATTTTTATCTTTTCTGTATGTGGTGAATTATGTTAATTAACTTCCAGGTGTTGAACTACCTTATGTCTATGTAATAAATCTGTATTGTTGAATTCATTTTGCTGAAGTTGTTAGCGGAAGATATTTACATCTGTGTTCATTAGGGAAATTGATCTGCAGTTGTTTTTTTTTTGTTTGTTTTTTGTTATTATCTTGTCTTTGACTGCCTGTATGATGTTGACCCCATAAAATGTGTTGGAAGTATTCACTCTCAGTTTTTTGAACTAATTTGAGGCTAGGTATAAATTCACTTTTGAAGGTTTGATAGAACCTGCTGGTGAATTAATCTGATCTTACACTTTTGATTACTGTTTTCATTTCTGTACTTGTATGAGTCTGTTTGTACTTACTAGTTCTTCATTCAATCTCAAATGGTTGTATATTTCTGAGAATTTGTCCATCTCTTCTAGGTTATTCAATTTAATAGTGTACAGATGGTCACAGTAATCTCTTAAGAGCCTCTGAATTTCTGAGATATCTGGTTACAGTTTTGTTTTGTTTCTGATTTTGTTTGAGTTGTATTTTTTGGGGGGGAGTGATGCTAGTTAAGAATTTTTTAAATTTTTCTTAGGAACCAGTTTCGGCTTCATTAATTTCTTTCTTTTTGATTTCTGTTGTAATTTTTGCTCTTTCCTTCTACTGGCTTCTGTTTCATTCCAACATCTTTTTCTTGTTCCTTAAGGAGAGATAAGATTATTTATTTGAGCTTTTTATTCTTTCCTGTTGTAGGACTAATTTGCAATCTGCTCATATCTTTACTGCTTTTACTGTGTCCTATAAATTTTAGAAGGTTGTGTTATTATTTTCATCTTTTGATATTTTTTCATTTCTTTTTTTTTATTTTCTCCAGCCAACCCAACATCATTTGGTACTATGTTGTTCAGTCTCTACATACTAGAGTTATGTCCTGCTTTCTTTTGTGTGATTGATCTAGTTTGATATCATTGTGGTTAGAGAAGATACTTGATACGATTTTAATCTTCATGAATTTATTGATACTTGATTTTTGGTCTAGTATGTGGTCAGTCCTGGAGAATGTTCCTTGAGCACTTGAGAAGAATGTATATTTAATTTTTTGGGGTTGCAGTATCCTAGAAATGTTTATTAATTCCTTGTCTAATTTTTTTTTTTTTTTTTGAGACTAGGTCTCAATATTTTTGCCCAGGGAATCACAGGCTCATATTGCCTGGGGTACCACAGACTCAAGCAATCTCCAGCCTCAGTTTTTCAGGTAGCTGGGATTACAGGCGTACGCCACCACACCCAGCTATTATTTTGGGACTAGGTCTCGCTACGTGCCCTCAGCGGGACTCAAACTGTGATCCCTGGCCCTGACTTCCTAGGCTAATTCTTTGTTAAAAGCTGTTGTGTGCTTAATTTTACCTGGTTGATTTGTCCATCGGAAAAGAGGAGTCTTCAAGTCCCTAGCCACTGATGTCTTACTCCCAATGTCTGTTTTCAGATATGATAGTTCAGTACTTTATATGTTTTGATGCTTCTTCATTTGGTGAGTATATATTGATGAGTGTTATGTCTTTTTGATGTATTGTTCTCTTAATCATTATGTAGTGTCCATCCCTGTCTCGTTACTCTTTCTTGCTGGAATGGTGTATTATTTGTTATGACTGTCCCTACTCTCCTTTGGGTTCTCATTTCCTTATAGCATTCTTTTCCAGTCTCTGAATCTATGCTTATTTTTCAAGTTCAGGAGCATTTCCTGGAGCCAGCAAAAAGCTGGATTCTGTTCTCTGGTCCCAACAAACCACTCTGCCTTATGTTCGGTGAATTCAGTTTGTTTACATTGAGTGTGATTACTGATATATGAAAGCCTGCTACTACCATTTCAGTTTTAGTTTTATGCTTTATTTCTTTTTTAAGTTCTTTGTAGATGTTCCTCGCTTACATATAGATAAGAGTCCTCCTTTCAAAATATCTTGGAAAGGGTGTTTTGTCTTTGCAAACTGCTTCATCTTTCTTTTTAGAAGGCCTATATTTTCCCTTCATATTTGAAGGAGAGCCTTGCAATATAGAGTATTCTCATCTGTCAGGTTTTATCTTTTTGTTGAATACTTTCTTGTTCAGCCCTTGCTTACAGTTTTTCTTCAGAGTAGTGAGATAAAAGCCTTCTCAGGGTTACCTGCTCTTACCCTCTAGCCATCTTCAATGTATTTTCCTTTGACTTGAGCATTTTAGAAGTTTCACTGCTACGTGTCTTGGTGTTGATCTTATTCCATTTTAGGTAACCAGTGTTTTATCTTCATGGACTTTTATATTTACTTCCTTCTCCAGGTTTGGGAAGATTTCCTTTATTATTTCATTAAGTAAATTCTCTGTTCCTTCCCCTCTTATGGGATACCCATTCTTTCATTTCTTTTCCTCATGGAGTCAGTCAATTTTTGAAGTGTTTCTTCAATTGTTTTTCCCTCTATGTATTTCTCTTTCTTAGTCCACTTGGATTCTTTGTACTTTTCTCGTTGATATCACTGATTTATCTTTCACTTGGTCTTACTTCCAAAGTTTTCTCTAAAATTCTTCATCTCATCTGTTGGTCTTTGTACATCGTGCCTTTATGTTATTTTCTTATTTAAAGCTTCAGTTTTGTCCTTCTGTTGTTTAATTTTATTTATCAGTCATTTCAATCTCTTTTTTTTTTTTTTTTTGAGACTAGGTCTCACTATTTTTGCCTGTGAAACCGCAGGCTCTCGTTGCCCGGGGTACCACGGACTCAAGCAGTCCCCAGCCTCAGCTTCCCAGGTAGCTGGGATTACAGTTGCGCGCCACTACGCCCAGCTATTTTTTTGGAACTAGGTCTCACTACGGGCCCCAGGCAGAACTCGAACCACGATCCCTAGCCCTGGCCGCTTCATAGGCTGAAGCTTCCAGGCACGAGCCACTGTGCCCGGCTGAATCTCATATATTTTTGATCAGTTCTGTTTTTCATTTCTTTGAATGTTTTTATTGTGGCACTTTTCAACTCTGTCTTATAGGAAGGAAAGATTCTCCATGTCTCTTGGTTAGTTTCTGGAGATTATCTTGCTCTATGATGTAGTATTCCCTTGAGGACAGAAGTTACCATTTTTTAATTTTTCTCTCATTTCTACTACTGACTTTGTAAGAAATATTTTCAAGTGTTGCAAGGGTGCAGTTTCCACTTTTCCAGTAGATGGCACTGTATGTTAGGAAGAACTAATCTTTAACTTCTGGGGTTAGTGGAAGGATCTGAAAGGGTCCCCGGCTCACCTCTCTGCAGTCTGGGCTTTCAGTGCGGCTTGCTGGTGCTTTTCAGCTCATTTTCACTGTATTCACTTCATACTCTGAGACAAGTGGGTTTGGGGAGTTGGATCTTTCTGTGCTCTGTCTTCTTCACTGGGGATCCTGCTCACCTGACTCACCCCAGCACTTTCACAAGTCTCTCCCCAATTAGGAGTGCACTTTCACAGAAACAGTTATTCTTTTGGAATGTTCTATGTTGGGAATGAGGACTTAGCGCACATTTTCTGCACCCTGCAGGTGCTGCTTCCCACCTACTTTCTGTTTTTGTCTGTTTGTTGAAATCTTTAGATCTGTTCTGTTGCTGGCAGTCAGTGTTGGTCTTCTATGCATCAGTTCATATAATCCTCTGAGTCCAGTACCTGTACAGTTATAACTCCTTTCAGTTATTCTCCTGTGAGTGAAGCAGGGAACTTTTTCTGACACCATTTCCCCCCACATGAGCCCAGAACTTGTTTTGGTAAAGGTCATTTCAGGTTATTGAGCCTTCCCTTTTCTCAAAATAGAGATGTTTGGGAGAATGCCCTTTAATAGGAGACATAAATGGAATTATAAGGTGACACCCTCTTTTTTGAAGCTGAATTCTAGTAAAACTGATGTTCATGTATGAGAATAAGGGCATTGAATGCCCTATTGTGACCTCTGTTTGATGGTGTGCTTTTAAACAAGAAATTGTAATTATTATTATTTGAACCATAATTTAATATATTAATATACATACCAATAAATTGAACACTTTGGAATTCTTCTGACTTGGTGTTGTTTTTTTTTTTAATTAAATTACTAATTGGAATGAGTTGTAGATTAATAAAAATTCCATTATTGTGGTATGTTTCTTTTTTGATCATAATGCAGATAATAAGATAGCTCTCCCCTAATATCGGGAGATCCATACCTCAGTATCATTTTTGGAGATGATCTTTTTTGCTTTTTAGTTTTTTTGTAATTTATCTAATTTTTTTCCTTCTTTTGTACTTTTTTATATCTATCTATATCTATCTATCTAATCTATCTATCTTATCTATCTATCTATCTATCTATCTATCTATCTATCTATCTATCTATCTATCTATCTATCTATCTATCTATCTATCTATCTATCTATCTATCTATCTATCTATCTATCTATCTATCTATCTATCTATCTACCTACCTACCTATCTAATCTCTAATCTATTTTTGAGACTAGGTCTCGCTATTTTGCCCATGGAGCCGCAGGCTCTCGTTGCCCGGGGTACCACAGACTCAAGCAATCCCCAGCCTCAGCTTCCCAGGTAGCTGGGATTACAGGCGCGCACCACCACACCCAGCTATTTTTTTGGAACTAGGTCTCGCTACTGGCCCCAGGTGGGACTCGAACCGCGATCCCTAGCCCCGACCGCTTCATAGGCTGAAGCTTACAGGCACGAGCCACCGTGTCCAGCCTTTTTGTACTTTTTAATAACAGAAGTTGAATGGTAAAATGTAAAAACATTTCTCTTTAATAAGGTGATTGCCTTAGATAACATAAGTCTAATATTTCGTTATCTCCTTTCAAACTTGAGTTTTGTCATTGTGCTTTTTATGACTTGTTGAATTCTCTACTTTGTCCCAGACATGCTGGTGTCTACACAGCAGAAGAAGTGGCCCTGATTATGCGGGAAAAGCTCATTCGTTTGCAGTCCTTGTATATTGATCAGTTTAAACGACTTCAGCATCTGCTCAAAGAGAAGAAACGACGCTATTTACATAATCGCAGGGTAGAACATGAAGCTCTAGGCAAGTTTAATGCTAGCTCCAACAGGTTATTGTGGGTTCAATGTGTGAATGTGATAATAGTTAGATTTGTTTCTGTCTTGCTACCTATAATGGAGGATAATTGTTTTTTAAATCAAGGTAAGTTTAATTTATAACACTATATAGGTTTCATGGTATAGTTTCTCATCTGAGCAACTATATATTATACCATGCCCACCATAAGATGTCTAGTCAGTCTACCACCAACCAGTTGTCCCTTCTACCTCTTCTCTCCTTCCTCTCTGGTAAGCACCATTTTGCTGTCATTCAAGGGGTTTATTTTGTTTGCTTTTTTATTTTTCTTTATATTCAGCACATTAGTGAAATCATACATGTTTGTCTTCATTCTTTTTATGTCTGAGTAGTACTCTTAACTTCACATTTTCTTTATCCGTTCATCAGTCATCAGATACTTTCTGTTGTTTCTGTATTTTGACTGTTGTGAATAGTACTGAGCATAGAATATAGGGGTGTATATATCTTTTTGATTAGTTTTTTTGTTATTTTTTGGGTCCACAGCTGACATGGTAGTGGGAGAACTTTGGGGTACAGTGATGTAAAAATTTATGTATATGTGTAGTCAATAAAGAAAATACTTGGGTAAATATAGATAATGAATTTTTGAATCATATGGTGGTTCTAGTTTTAATTTTTTGAGGAACCTCTATTTTCCATGGTGGCAGCATTGAATCACATTCTTACCATGTGTAACTCTACATTTCTAACACTTAGTATTTCTTGACTTTTTGGTAAATTGGTCTAACACATGTGAGTTAAAATCTTGGTCTGACTTTTACTTTTGGTTTTCATTTTCCTAATTTTGATTTTGATTCCCTTAATTATAAGTGATATAGACCATTTTCTCATTAAGAATGACATACTAGTCATCTCTGTGCCATCTTTGGTGACAGAAACTGCTTTTGTTTTTGAAACTCCTTATCTTGTGGCTAAAGATTTCCGTTACTAATTTGGGGAAGGTCCCTTGATTGATTGATTGGCAAATAACATCTTAATTTTTGTGATTCTCCAGGTGGTAGTCTCCTGACTGGCCCAGAGGGACTTTTGGCCAAAGAACGAGAGAATTTAAAGCGATTAAAATGTCTTCGGCGATACCGGCAGCGCTATGGAGTAGAAGCCTTGCTACATAGGCAGCTAAAGGAACGCAGGATACTGGCTACAGATGGGGCTGCTCAACAGGTAGATGCCTTGCCTCTGAGTTTAATGTTTGTTTTATTTACTGAGTTAGGGTAATCATCAAAACACATTCTTGGCTTGAATTCTGATGTTGAAAAGAGCACTTAAGTCTAGAGACAAATCTGTGTTCCCTTCTGATCAATTTTGTGTTCATAGTGATAGTTTAACTTCTCTGCCTCTAGTCTCATCTGCAAATTGAGGAATTTCCACAGATTTCTAGTTTGTTTGGCTCAGAAATTTTTATTTCAGACATAGGCACTAGTTAAGCCCCAGTTTCTTGGGAAATTTGTTTAAGAACTTGGGAAAGTAAGTAGACTAGTAAGATCAGTGACTGTCAGGAAGTAAAGACTGTAACAGGATCAAGTCCTTGATCCCTGTTTCAAAAATAATAATTGCATTTTTATTTGTTGGCACTCTATGTAAGATTACAACTAAAAAGTGTCTGGCTAAAAGATAAAATGTTAGATAACCATTAGACTGTATTACACTTAGAGAAAGGTGTACCTGGATTAGCGTTGACATTATTTCAACTGAAGTTCAATTTTTTTGCATAATATTGGTGAATAAATTTTGTTAAATATTGAGGTTTCTCACCTCTAAGAACTTATCTTTCATATATGTTATGTGTAAATAGCCTCATAATTGATAGTATGTTCTTTTGTTGGTTTGTTTAAATTTTCCTGTTTTCTCCATTTTAGGCACATACCACTCGTTCTAGTCAGAGGTGCTTGGCTTTTGTGGATGATGTTCGTTGTTCCAATCAATCTCTTCCAATGACCAGACACTGCCTTACTCGTATCTTTTTACTCTGTTCAGTTTGCTGGGGGCTAGTGGTAGTTGGCTTATAGAAGGTCTTTTTTTTTCCTTGGCCCTGAATCAAGGCCAGCAGTTTGCTGAAGCTGTTGGTTTCAAGCAGGAGCCTAAAGAAATGTCTTTCTATGGTCTGTTGGCCATTTCAGAACTTTGACAATGTAATGGTCAATTCATTAGAAAGAAACATCTGAGTGACTGATGATTGATGTGGGCTAGTACTTATAATTGATTAATACTGGGATTCCAAAATGTAGAGATCCTTGATTTTAATTATTCATTAGAATTATAATACTATTAGATCTAGTTATTACCAAAGAAAATTTTGGGGTTTTTCACATAAGACAATTTGGTGATTCTAAATTATGAATTTCTTTTGAATATGAACTTTTTCTATGGTCAGGGCCCTAGCTTGTAGATTTCATTCAAATTGGAAATCATGGAATAATGATTGACAACTTTCAGTTAATTTAGCAGCATAACATTTCTTGATTCTACTATGGAACTATATTTTGCTAGTAGGCTACAGAACCTCCTTGAATTTATTGAATTGTGAAAGTGCATTTTTGTTCTGGATGTTAAGAAAGTTACAGGCTGGGCACATTAGCTCGTGCCTGTAAGCTTCAGCCTATGAATTGGCTGGGGCTAGGAATTGCTATTTGAGTCCCATTCAGGGCAACACAGTGAGACCTAGTCCCAAAAAATAGCTGGGCATGGTGGTACGTGCCTGTAATCCCAGCTACCTGGGAAGCTGAGGCTGGGGATTGCTTGAGTCTGTGGTACCCCGGGCAACGTGAGCCTGCAGTTCCATGGGCAAAAATAAGCGAGACCTAGTCTCAAAGAAAAAAAAAAAAAGTTATTTTCAGCTGGATGTGGTGACGCACGCCTGTAATCCCAGTTACCTGGGAGGCTGAGAATCACTTGAGTCTGTGGGTTCGAGACAACCCTGGGCAACATAGGGAGATCTAGTCTCCTAAAAATTAAATTAAAAAAAAAGTTACTTTTAGGCTGGGCATGGTGACACATGCCTGTAGGTGGCAGCCTAGGAAGCTGCTGCTGGGGTCAGGGATCACGGTTTGAGTCCCGCTGGGGCCACTTAGTGAGACCTAGTCCCAAAAAAATAACTGGGTGTTGTGGTGCGCGCCTGTAATCCCAGCTACCTGAGAAGCTGAGACTGGGGATTGCTTGAGTCTGTGGTACCCTGGGCAATGTGAACCTGCTGTTCCCTGGGCAAAAATAGCCAGATCTAGTCTCAAAAAAAAAAAAAAAAAAAGTTACTTTCAACGTAAAAGCACTTGTTAAATATGATCTTCATAATATGAAAGGCATAGGTCTTGCCAGACTCCATTTGCTTGGCAAGAGATGCCAAATACTAGGAAGTGAAATATGTTTCCTTTACCAGGAAAGGGAGAATCTTTTCATTTTGAAAGGGAAACATTATATAACTGTATATTAACTGTTAAATATTTATAATTGTTGCAATAAATATCTGATAAAGTATGACTATCCTTAATATATAAGGTGCTTAAACAGTAGAAAACTAAAGACAAATGCTCAAAACATAGGCAAAGATTATCTGTGGACAGATTTAAAAGTAGAAGTGACTGATAATTGAAAAATGTGTCTTCACTATACATAAATGACATAGGAAATAAAACAAGGAATTTATTTCACCTATAAGTTTGATGTTTGTATATTTCATGAATAGTGAATTTCTAAATTGGTAAGGCTGTGGGGAAATGTGCCATTCTCAATACTGCTAGAAGGAATACAAAGTGAAACTTTGTACCCGGTAGTTTGACAATATTCTTTGATAGAATGTTGCCTTGATGTTTATTTTAAAGAGGTAATGAATTGTGTGTCATGTTTTTACTTAAATTTATCCAACTGGAGATAACATTAAAATTGTTAGTGATAGGAAAGAGAGAAGAAAATTATGACAAAACAATGTGGAAGTTGTGAAGGTGTTTAATGTTTAACAAAGTTTATAAATGACTAGGAGCCAGGCACTAGTGCCTGTAAGCTTCAGCCTATGAAGTGGCTGAGGCTAGGGATCTCGGTTCAATTCCCGCCTGGGGCATGTAGTGAGACCTAGTTCCAAAAAAAAAAAAAAAATGAAGAGTGAGTGAGTGAGTGTGTGTGTGTCTGTGTGTCTGTCTGGGTGTGTGTGTGTGTGTGTGTGTGTGTGTGTGTGTCTGGGTGTCTGGGTGTGGTGGCCCGCCTGTAATCCCAGCTACCTGGGGATTTCTTGAGTCTGTGGTACCCTGGGCAATGTGAGCCTGTGGGCCCATGGGCAAAAAATAGTGAGACATAGTCTAAATAAACAAACAAATAAATAAATAGATAAATAAATAAGACTAGGAAAATGATAGTTACAAAAATAGAAATTCTGTACAGTGTATTTTAACTTCATGGATTAAATACAGGGAAGAAATGTGACAAGTGTGTTTTTGATGATGGAATTGTGCGTGCCCTTTTTTGTTCTGTATATTTCTCAGATTTTTGTACATAAACTTTAGAAAGCAAAAAGCAGATTATGCAATATTTTAGATGTTCCTTATAGTGCTATCTATGTACTTAAATAGCTTACTGGGTTATTAATATTTTATAAAGTAAAGTTGAAAATGAAATGTATTTGAAAAGAGAAGTACTACTTTTTTCTTTTATGCGCTTTTCTTTGCCACTCCATAGTCATTAAAGTCACTTATCCTTCCTTAAGTCCTCTCCCAGAGAAAGATGCGACTGCCATTGATGACCTGTTAACTCTTTACTCTGGTCTAATGGAGACAGCACTGGACTGAAAGTGAGGACCCAAACTCTAGTTGTAGGTCATCCATTCCCTTCTCTTTGTCTTTGTTGTTCCCATCTGAAAGGAAAGGGGGTGGGGGAGGATGGGAAAGGGTTTTTTCCCAGAATATTCTAATACTAAATAAGAGACTTGGGAACATCTTTCGAATTCCATGAAAATAATTGTGATTAAAACATTTAAGGAATTATCAGTTTAAATGGTAATTTAAAGAAGATTTGCTTAAATACATTAAAGACGATTTTTTTTTTAGGTACATAGAAACTGCAAATTTGATTCCAGTTGGTTCATACTTGTTCATTTGATTATTCATTTTCACTTAGTATTTGTTTGATTTGTGCTACTGGTTTGTGTGTGCTACTGTTACTTTAAAGTAGTGGTTTTCAACTAGGGACTCAGTCTTGTCCCTCACTTCACATGTGTGAAGATATTTTCACTTGTAATTCGTGGGTGGGCATGTTACTGTCCTGTAGGAAGTAGAGGCTAGGAATGCTGCTAAACATCCTACAATGCTTAGGGCAGCCCATAGTGATTGTCGGTGGTGTCCAGATTGTGAAAAATCCTGCTTTTGAATGTGTAGTTTCTAGGAATAGATTGAAAGAAATAGTTTTATTCAAGAAATTTTATTTGGTTTAAAAAATTAGTGTACTTTAGATTTTTTTTTTTGAGACTAGGTCTTGCTATTTTTGCCCGTGGAACTGCAGGTTCACGTCCAAGGTACCACAGACTCAAGCAATCCCCAGTCTCAGCTTCCCAGGTAGCTGGGATTACAGGCGCACACCACCATGCCCAGCTGTTTTTTTGGGACTAGGTCTCGCTATGTGCCCCCAGCGGGACTCAAACCTTGATTCCTGGCCCCGGCCATGGCTTCCTAGGCTGCCACCTACACAGGCATGTACCACCATGACCGGCCTAGATTTTTTTTTAACTTAAAAATTACCATAAAATTTTTGGAATGAAAACTACCCATAATTCCATAATCTTAGGCATAATCCGTTTGTAGAAAATTGCTTTCTGGTTTGAAAATAAACCTACATTTGAAAAAAGTCCTGCTTATTAATCTAGGGAAAATAGCCAATGAACTGAGATTTCAAGAAATGGTTACTTTTAAGTTTATATATGTATTTTGTAGAATAACTTGTACTGGGTTTTGTTTTATCTAATATAATTTCAATTTTAATTCATCCTACACAGCTTCTTTGCTTACTTGGAAATAACAGCCCTTTTTGCTTTTACATTTAGCAGGAGTTGTTAGAATTCCTGAAATATTTCTTGGGCACATCTTTTCCATGGTTTCTCAGCAGCAAAATTACCTTTCCTTTCTCTTTGGGTTAATAACAAGATTACTAAGTAATATAGCAATAGTACTAATACCATTGTCCCTTAAAAAATAGGAGACATGCACATTATTTTTATATCCTGTTGTTAATATACCTGGTTACTATTTTTAGAGTCTCTGTTTTTCCCAGTCCCTGGCTGCTTTGAATGAATTTATCTTCTAAATATTTTAGAAACAAGTTTCAAAAAGTTTTTGTAAACTTTAGCCATTGTTCTTAACAGACACAGTAATTGTATCGTGATTCTAGAAGGGGTTGGAGGAGGCCTCTTGCATGCTATCTCTTGCAGTCTCCATGGCTTATGTTTTTTCTCAATAAGTGTAGATTCTTAGGGTTATCATTGCAGTTTGCTTAACACTGATTTCTAGTGTCTTGTGTTTGATACTCATAAGGGAGATGAATAAGATTACTATTGGGGACTAGTTTTGAATTACTGGTAGAACCATAATTAGATGCTGGTAAATGACACTTACTTTGAGAAGTAACTTTTAAAACTGCTCACTACATTTGGTTCTGTATGAAATGTAACTAGTTTGTGTGTAGTATATAACTGGAGTTTTATATGGCAGGCAGCTTTTCTGTCCATCCATTTTTATTTCCCTTGACCATTTTTCTACAGATATTTGTCAGGATACGAATCAGGTTCTCTTCAAATGCTGCCAGGGGTCTGAAGAAGTACCGTGCAACAAACCAGTTCCTGTAAGCCTCTCTGAGGATCCCTGCTGCCCTCTGCATTTCCAGTTGCCTCCTCAGATGTATAAACCCGAGCAGGTACTGTCTGTGCCAGACGATCTGGAAGCCGGCCCCATGGATCTGTACTTGAGTGCTGCTGAGCTTCAGCCTACTGAGAATTTACCTCTGGAGTTCAGCGATGTAAGTTAGAGAAGCTCTGCTCTGGTTGGCCCTTGAGGCAAGGCCTTATATTTAATGGTGAGAGTAGGTTAATTTTTTTTTGTGGCCAGGATAACACTATTTTTGCAGTGATGTGTGTGTGATTGTGTTGCAGTCTTCATTTAGGGACAGTTCAAGTTTGTAAAACTTTTTCTGAGGGAATAATAAGGGAAATTGTGAACAAAGGGAAAGTTGAGAAGTCAGAATTATGGTTGAATTTGGGGTAGCCAGGAAATTCGGTACCTGCCAACAGGATGAGAACCCACAGAACCTTAATATAATACAAACAAATTCTGTTCTCTCCTCTTAACAATATAAACTTGCTTTGGCTCTGTAGTAAAGATTTTTATTTTTGTATTTAACAATCCTCCAACAATTGATCCTCAACTCTGGCTACTGTTATTACTAAATTCCATTGTGAATGGACTAGCATAACAATGATCTCCCTAAGTAATTAAATATATACACCACTCTTAATTTTTTCAACTTTTTCCTTATTTGATTCCAACCCATGAACCTAGTTCTGATTTCCTATTTTCCTCCAAATTAGCATTACCTTACTCTTTGACTTTTGCTTAATCTTTAGATTTCTGAATGAAGGTCTTAGTTATTCTGAAGAGAAATTTCCTGATTTTCATTGTAAAGTTATTTTTATATAACCATAATGTGCTTAAGGTAAAAAAATAAATATTGAAAAATTAGGTATAGATTAAAATAATTTTGCTATCGATAGAAACAACCTTGGGCAGCCAAGGGTATCGGTCCCCAAAAACGATATATCAGAACAGGATAAAAGTTGGTTTATTCAGATTCATAGAATATGAGAACTATGAAGGAACCTTAGAGATCTGTGTACTCCAGTGCTCCCCAAACTTTTCTGATGGTATTAATATTGAAGAGACTAAATCAGTAGATAATTCTAGATTAATAACAGTCATTTTTGTCCTTTTTAATTTTCATATGAAGAAAACCTAGATAGAGGTGCTCTCTTTTTTTAAACATGAGTAACCTTATAGGATCTAATAAGTAGTCTGTTAAGTAGAAACTAGCACATATTTTTATATAGGCTTTAACTTATTAACATATTTCATCTGATTGTTAATTTGTAGAACCAGTCAGTTCTTAGAAGTAGTGGCATGAAAGTTATACACATTGGCTGAACCTCTGAAGTTCTGAGGCATTGAATCAAGATGAGTGATTTGCTGTAGCTGTTTGTTTCAAAGGGGAGCCAAGAACAGTGTCTTCCTGTGATTTGTTGACTATTCAGCCCCCAGTGGGAATTGCCAGTTGGAAGAAACACTGTAGAATATAATGCTCCCCCCCCTTTTTTTTTTAAAACAGAACAGTTGGGCTATTATCACATTTAAGATTCAGGGACTTTTGCTACTGGGATAGGGACTTAATCAAAATAGTATTTCCTAGCCATTTAGAGGAAGTGGAAGATATATTTTTTTTTGTTCCCACACCCCTTTCTCTCCTTTCCTCTTGTGCTCACTAGCTTGTTTTTGGCTATAAGACATTAATCAACAGTGTCACTTTGCCCGACCTTTTAAAGTAGTGTTTCATTTTGACTTACCATTATGCTAATTTGTCTATATTAGATTCACCACTGGTGAACTTAGATGTTGAAACTAGTCAGTCTCAAAGGGAATGGGCTTTAAAATTTTTATTTGTGGTAAAATAATTGTAACAAAGTTTACTGCTTTAGGTACATTTAAATGTGCAATGTAGTGTTATTAAGTACTTCATTGTATTATGCAGTCATCACTATCCATTTCCAGAACTTTCCCATCAACCTAAACAGAAACTCTGTGCTTGTTAATGCTGTATTTCTCACTTCCTTCTCAACCCAGCTTCTGGTAACCATCATTGTCTTTGTCTCTGAATTTTTCCTTTTTAAAAAACACTTTTTCAAGCCACTGCATGGTCTGCTCTTTAGGCTGGCAGCAAGAAAAGATTTTTATTGCTTTTGGATCTTACTTCATTTGTTGGATATTCTGGTACAGTCTTTGATTAAAGGTAGGCAAGGGGTGAGGATAATAACGGGAAACTTGCTTTGAGGTTTGCTGAAAAATATGCCAGCTTCAGCTTACTAGTTGCCTTAGTATTGCTTTGCTGATTGACCTTGTTTCTCTTTTTCTTAGGACCTGGATGTTGTAGGTGATGGTATGCAGTACCCGCCTTCACCCTTGCTTTTTGATCCTTCACTGACCCTTGAAGATCATGCAGTCAAAGAAATTGCTGAAGGCCCAGTGGATATTTTGGCAAGTGAAGAACAACCCAGGCAGGCTTTTCTCATGTAATCACTCAGTTAGGCAACAGGTTCCCTGCTGATCAACCTCTACTCCTGGAGCTCACAACCTCTACTCCTGGAGTTATCACAAGTATTCAGACTAAAGGTGCTTTAGAAAGCTCTTGCTCAGTGAATACCATATAAGTAAGGTACTTTTAAGGACGGTCTTTCTGTTCCTGAATACCCTTATTATCCCATTGTTCAGAATGGGCCTTTTGAAAGCAAGATATAAATTTATTTAGTTAATAAATTGAAGCATTCACTATGTAATCATCCAGTGTTTTGTCATCCTGACTTATTTTACTGTACATAATTCCCTTAAAACTCCTTCCATTCTACTTCCGTTTCATCTTTTCTTATTGACTGAATAATATTCCGTTTGTGAATATGCCACATTTTTAGTTCAGTTCTCTATCAGTGGACACTGAGGGTTGTTTCTTTGTCATGGCTCTTGAAATAATGCTACAATAAACACTGTGACACTTAGAGTTTTTTGAGTTGATAGTTTCATGTTCTTGGAATTGATGCCCAAGAGTGAAATTGCTGAGTAATACAGTATTTCCATTCTTAATTTTTAAAGGTAGCACCAGATTACTTTCTGAAATGGCTATACCAGTTTACATCCCCACCAACAGTGATATAGGGTTCCTTTTTCTCTGTATTATTACCAGAACTTCTAGTTGCAGATCATTCTAGTATGTGCCATTCTCACAGATGTGAGATTACATTCTCATTTGGCTTGCATCTCCTCACGAATGATGACAAACATTTTCCCATGTATCTACTGACCTTCGAAATATTCTCTAGGGTATATCTTCTGTTTATATTTCTTGCCCATTTATTAATTGGGGTATTTGTTGTTGAATACATTTTTGTACACATAGAACTTTAAACATTTCTTGGATTGTGTGAATATTTTCTTCCATTCAGTATGATGTCATTTTAATCTGTTTCCTTTCACTATGTAAAAACTTTAGTTTGAGGTAATCCCAGTTAATTTTTCTTGACGGCATCTTCAAAAATATCTTTGTCTTTGATGTCATGAAGCATAACACCAGTGTTTTCTTCTACATTTCTTATTGTTGCAGGCCTTACATAAGTCCTTCGTCTACTTAGAATTCATTTTGCCTGTGGAGCTAGAGAAGTAGTCTAACTTTATTGCTTTACATCAAATTTTCCAAGTGCCCTTTGTGTTTTTTATTTTTTTAAATTTATTTATTTTTATTCTTTAGATCACAACCTTGGTAAATAGTTATTGGGATACCTCTCCCTCCCTCTGAAGCCCCCGCAGTTCACTCAGACCTCTCTCTTTGTGTTTGTTAATCTGTGTTAAGTCAATTAGTCTCTTTCCTGTGGCAGTATCCTTTCACTGGGTGAGGGTCTGTGTGCTTGGGAAAAGGTGAGCTGTGCTGGTAGGTTCTCAGTGTTAACCTTGCGTTGGGCAGCCAGTCTATATTTATTTGTCATCTGTCCATGTTTTCTCATTATTGGCTGTCTTTTCCAATGCCTTCTCTGTGTTGTTTGGTGCTCTACCTTATAGTTCTGGCGTCTGGTTTAGGGGACCTTACCCCAGCTAGTGTTGGTGAAGAAATTTCTTTGTGGGTACAGGGTACAAGTGTCTGTGAATGTCTGTTGTGGATCATCTCCTCTCCCTTGGTTTGCAACTTGGTGCAAACTTTGTGCAGAGTGGGGCTGATGCCCCGACTCTGTGGCCTTTCTCTCTTGTGGAGTGGGGAGGGATACCTTGCCCTCTTAGGTGGCATTTCAGAAATGAGATTTTGGCTCCTCCAAACCCGCTGAGCGCACAGGTGTACTTGCATGATATCATGTCTCCATAGTTTCTCCAGTCTCGCAGGCACTGGTTCTCTTGATATATTCCATCTCCTGTGTAGCTCAGATATGTGGGCTGGACGTTTACCTAGTTCCTCACCCATTCTATGGTGGTGTTTGTATTATGTTCTTCTATTTCCTGAAGATTACCTGGAGTGAGAGTGAGATGGAAGGGGCAAACACTCCCCCCACCCTCACTTGCCTATACCTTCCTGTATGGGGGTGGGGCCCGGATGGTCGGGCAGGCACAGTCTCAAGCCCCTTTGGGGTGGGGACTTGACTGAACCATGCCTCAGCCCTCCCAGCTTGCAGATGACTGCTCTGTGCAACCATCTGTTGGTGGCCAAGACCCCACCCGGATCCCCCTCCCAGGCTCCCCAGCACAGGGCGGTTACCCAGCATTCCTTACCTCTTTTGCTCCCTGCTGGAAATGGGGCTCTGATGGCCCAGTGTCCAAGCAGCTGCTTGCCGGTGGGCGGGGCTTAAGGCTCCAAGTGCCCTTTGTTAAAGACACTCTTCCATGGTTGAGGCTCCTTTATTGTTAATTATTGAATGTACATGGATTTATTTCTGGGCTTTTGATTCTTTTCCATTGATGTAGGTCTATAAAATGCCAATGTTGTGTTTTAATTACTGTTGCTTTATAGAATCGTTTAAAAATCAAGTAACAAGATGACCTTGTTTCTATCCTTTCTCTCAGGATTTCTTTTGCTCTTTGAGGCCTTTGAAGGTTCCATATAAATATCAATGTTTTGTTCTGTTTCTTGGAGAATATCATTGATGTTTTGATGGGAATCATGTTAAATTTCTGTTTTGGTAAAATAATCATTTTGACTACATTGATTCTCCCCATTCATGAAAATGGAATGTGTCTTTCTGTCTCCTCTGTGGTCTTTAACTGTAGAGGGTCTCTGTGTAGTAGCTTCCCCTCCTTCATGTGGGTTGTACTGCTCCTGTATTGTAAACAGTTTAGTTTTTTTGGTCACATTCTGTCATGCTATTGCTTATTATATACTCAGTGGTTATCTGTTAATCTTTCAGGGGTTGTTGTCTTTGTTTTGTAGTAATTTGGTTACGCCTATGTGGACTAGGTAAGCCCCATGTCTTCTCAGCCACCAGTTTGCCAGACTCCTAAGTTGTTTTATTTAAGGGAGAGAATTATTTTCATAGTAGAGTCAAGGGCAAGTAATGAAGATTTGGCCCTTTTCCTCTAAGCTGGGAAGTTGGCCCTCACTGAAGACCAGCAGTTATACTATAGCTGTTGGTTTCAAGCTGTGGCCCAAAGAAAGGACTGTCTTCCCTGTGATCCGTTGGCTGTTCTGGAACCTCAGCAGAGAATGGCTATTTCATGCGGAAGAAACAACTCACAATTTTCCCTTTGGGTGAATTAATGACATGGGGATAGCTGAGTCTAGAGAAGAGCACTGGCCAGAGTTACTTTGTTTCTCCTGTCTCCTTTGCTGTATGGGCCTTGGTAAGTCAGATTTGTGTTTCACTCCACAGTGAATAAATTTGTAACCAAAGTGTCTCTCTTTCTTTTAACAGGGCCAGGTACAGATGGCTGAAGATGGCTGCAGATTGCAGGGATCTCGGAATTCTGAGAATGTTTCTGCATTATTGTCTCAAAGCGGAGTGGCAAATGGGAAATCAGATCCCACTTCTATCAGTTGATAGATTTGGGAACCAAGTGACTTAGGAAGATTTGAATTCCCCATCTTTAAAGAAGTTTTTCTAACATTAAAAACCAGCCCAGACTATCTTGTTTTGCTTCTGGGTTACTAAGTGCTATAGTCAAACATAAAACCAAATTTGGGTGAAGGGACCGCAGTGTATAAACGTGGGTGCCTTCGCATTCTGGACAAGAAAAGGAGATGTCAGTGCTGCTGGAATACTGAGAGAACGTTTGGGAATGTGCTGAAGGGTGATGACTTTGTCATGGGATCTCCAATGTCTTGGCAGGAATCCACATAAGTATTTAGGTTGGAGCCGTGTATCTCTGGAATACTGTGGGCCTTTTGAGTAGCCTGTATTTTACCCTTTCCTTACTGCTCATCTAACTGGGCTGCGTGAACCCTCCGCCTGCAATGAGCTCTAATCTATAACTTCTGTGAGAAAATAGCCCACAGAAGTGCTTCCTCCATAACAGTCTATCTTGCTTGTAACGTATGTATATTCTGTAGTGGTTATCTTATATACGATAACAAATTATTGGGTATAGTTTCTATTAAATATAAAAGATGTTATGAAAATGCAGAAACAATCACTTGAATGCATGTTTGGTTTGTATTTGAGACTATGCAGATATATTTTGGATCTTAAGGTCTAATGGGAAGGGAAAATAGGACAAATAAATGCATCCCAAGAAGTAATACATTTCAGAAACTTTGGTTTTGGTTTGGAGAATAAAAGCCTGTGAGAAGCAAGTGGAAAGGTATGGGGCTTAATTATTAAAGTCTGTTGGTTCCAGATTACTGTTTTCTCACTCTTTGTGCCCTCTGTCTTTGTCATAATGCCTGATTATATCAAAATTCTCTTGGGCTGGGAATATAAAACTTTGAGAGAAATTGGGCCTAATGTTGGATTACAGAGATAAGCTTGTCAAGACATTTTGATGAATCTAATGGTAACATTAAAATAGAAGTGTAGTTAGGGTTGAGGTACTATTGCCAATTGTCTGTTACTATAATACATTCTGACAAGGAGGCCAAAAGACTACCTTCTGTAAGGACTGAACTGAGAAGCAATTTATTACCACCTTGTCTTTAGTTTAAATGTTTACATTCAGAGAATGATTGAAACTCACCCTGAAGGCCCATCAGATGAATCCTTGAGGTGACCTTTTAATAGGTCATGCTAGATCTTGCACATTTACTCAGTTTGGGGTTCCCACTACTTTCTTGACTTCCTGGTCTAGTACAGGCTGCACTTCATTTGCAAAGACATACTACTTACAGAGGTATGAACATGCCAAGAAATAACATGTTAAATAACATCTTGTTTTAACAGATAATAAGCAGACCTTTAGCATCCATATCACCCAAATGATTATTTAAAAATGTGAATAGGCCTGTAAATACTTTGGGGACAGGAGTATCAGGAAGTCTGCATTTTCTAGCATCGCAATCATTCTGATGGGTACTCAGGAAGTCCTGCTAATGGAGTCCCAAGCAAAGGTTCCCTCCTTAGGAGAAAGATCCTGATACCCTTTCTGTGGCCCATCAGTGGTGGGTGTGATGACCTTTGAGTGATACCTTGGAGGAACCAAAGATGAAAAATACACGGAGGCATTCAGTTAGAGACTAGGTTCTCTTCAGAGGAGCTGTGTGTGGCATAGTTTCATGGTCAAACTGATCGTTTTCTCCACACATTCATAATTCCTGAGGAGCAGTTTTTTTAGGAGGCATTTAGGGGAATGTAACAATGCTTATAAATTCAGTTTGTCTTGGGGCCACACTTCCACTAAATGCCTTAAATTTCATCCTGTGTTGGTAGCTTACCTAGGGGTATAAACCTAGTTCTTCAGTAGCCTTGGTGCTTTGATAAACATACTCCTTTCAGGCTAACATTGCCACACATGATCACTTCAAATTGGACAAAAGAACCAAACTTCCCTGGAGGTAAAATAGTCACCTGAAATGTCCATATCCTAGTCCCATGTTCCTGTGAATATTAACTTGATAAAAAGGGCTGTATGATGTGATAAGGACTTTGTGGACAAGAGAGTAGCCTGTTTTATCCAGGGGACCCAGTCTAATCAAGTCAAGTCTAAAATCTTTGCTTCTGTGATCAGGGAACACGTAAGGATTTGATATTTTTTGATAGAAACTTAGGTACAGGGAGCAGAGAAGGGTCTGTCTGTTCAGCATAGACCCCAGACAGAATACAAACCTGAGTCCTGCATGAAACATTTTTGCCAACTTCAATGAGTTAAAAGCCTTCAGAAAGGAACACAACCAGTCCATACCCATCTAACCAGGTGAGACCTTCAACTGGGTGTCTGTGAACCATAGAACTGGAAGGTAATTCATTGTTTGAAGCTACCAACTTCTCATTCTGGCAAAAGCAAAACATGAAGCCACCAACTTCTCATTCTGGCAGTTGGTTATGCAAAAGCAAAACTAATACAACATCCAAGTTGACATGGGTTCATTCTCTATAAGCTACTTGCTGATCAATCATCCTACTAAATTGGCTCCTTTCCTGATAGATCCCGGGGCAGTTCAAATGCCCTGGTGGCATTTGCTTTTAGTCCGGTGGAATCCTTGCTCTGCCCTCTCACAGAGTACCCTTTTTGGCAACAGGACCTAGTCAAGTCTTGCAGAGCTGACAGTTGTCAGGTGGGAGAATCCCATGGGTCTTTGAGTGTCATAAGTGGGGTTACTCAGCTCCCATCATTTTGTCTTGAAACCGTTATTACCAATGGAACATAGCACTTCCTAGAGATCTCTGATTTAGTATATGCACTGCCTGAAGAATGGCACCCATTCTTGGAAAATACTTTCTCTAGGGTGTTCAGCTGCACCTTCTGTAGACTGACCCAGGGTTCTCTGTAGCCAACGGCCTCTGTCGGCCATCATTTCTCAGGTTTTTGAGATGGACCCTAGCAATTAGTTTGCCCTGTTTCCTGGGCCTTTGGCTATGGTATTTAGTACTATGTACTTGTTTATCCAATCTTCTGGTCCCCGTGATCGAGCACCCTCAAAGTCCAGTCCCAGGCTCCCAACAGTAAGTGCCAGCTAGTTCATACAGTTTGTTTGGGCTGTAGTTTTTTTTTTTTTTTTTTTTTTTGAGACTAGGTCTTGCTATTTTTGCCTGTGAAACCGCAGGCTCTCGTTGCCTGGGGTACCACAGACTCGAGCCATCCCCAGCCTCAGCCTCCCAGGTAGCTGGGATTACAGGCATGCGCCACCACGCCCAGCTATTTTTTTTTGGAACTAGGTCTTGCTACGGGCCCCACGTAGGACTCGAACCGCGATCCCTAGCCCCGGCCGCTTCATAGGCTGAAGCTTACAAGCACAAGCCACCGTGCCCGGCCTGTGTAGTTTTTTTTTTAAGAGACTAGATCTCGGTATGTTGCATGGGGTAGTCCCAAACCCATGGACTCAAGTGATCCCTAGCCTCAGCCTCCCAGGTAGCTGGCATTACAGGAATGCGCCACCACACCTGGCTATATTTTAGAGACTAGGTCTCACTATGTTTACCGCAGTATTCTCAAACCCATGGACTCAAGTGATCCCTGGCCTTAGCCTCCGAACACTGGAATTACAGGCAAGCACCACCACGCCTGGCTTGGCTTGCAGTTTCTACCTTATGAAGTCCAGTGCACTTCCAACTCAATTATACTGGGGCTTAATCTTAATTATTGCCTGACAGCCAAAAGGTGAAGTGGTGGCAGCTCTGAGGGTCAGGAGAGGACAGGCGTTTCCAGTGTCTGTGTAGGAGGATGTACTAGCTCTTGGTAGGGAGTGATAGGCAACCTCTGTGAACTCTGAGGGTTCAGAGGAGTCTGCGGAGCCAATATCCTCAGAGGAGTCCATTGACTTACTTCACTTAGCATAATGTCCTCCCTTGATGTTCTCAAAAATGGCATGATTTTTCCTTTGCTCTCGGGAAGGCTTATGTTCAGCACTTGACTGGGATAAAGATAGGTTGATGCAGTTAGATTCCAGCAACTAGTAATGGTGTAATCAGCAAGAGGTCATAGTGTTAATCTTTGAAATCTAGCTCAAAGTTTCCTCTAAATGAAGAGACTATTTTCTGTTCATTTTCCTACTGCATTGGGACTCACAACTGGCTCAACTGCCCAGAACCGACAGTCTACAATGATAGAGCATGCAGAGTATAACCCCAGTTCACCAGAACTGTCACCATCCTAGCATCGGGAAATACCACTTGGCAGCACCGTTCCACTGAACTTGGTTCTACTTGCTCAGTGTATGTAACCAGTTTTCCTTGGATCTACCCAGATTGGTACCTCTGCATTTCTGCTTCAATCAGATGTCACTGATGCAGCTATGGGTAGAGAGTTGAGGAGTACGGTTTGAAAACGACTCTTGTCCAGTCTTATCTTCCTGTTGCCAATTAGATATAGCTCCCTGAATGTTCTCTAAACCTGTTCGACTTTTGTTTCATGGCTCAGTGAACAAGCTGGCAGCCTAGCAATCTTTCACTGCTCATATCTTCCGTCCATCTCCAGCTGATCATTATCCAGTTAATTTTCCCTTCAAAATATCTCATTTGTCTCCTTTCTTCATGTTTACTGGTAGCATCTTATTTTGAACCAGAGGTTGCAAACTGGTGCCTTTTATGCCAGATTTGTGTAATATTTATTTTTGCAGTTTTGAGAAAAAAATTAAATTTTTCTTAAGAATTTGGGATATCTGCAGTACTGGGCAAATCTCTTAAATATCAATTATTGATTGAAGCCCAGTAGTGGCACATGCTTTGCATTTTCCACAGTCCACTATTGGTTTAGATCCTGCCTGTTTTACTCATTTATATTACATATACTTGGCTTCTGCAGGCATTGAAAGTGTGACTCAATTTTTGTCTTGAGAATAGCCTCCTAGTTGGTCTTCCAGACTAGAGTCTCAGCCTTCTTTATTTGTATTAAATCTTCTGAAATAAACTTTATTCTAACATTGTACTGCTTACGCTAACTTCTAGCCTTCAGGGGTATCTCAGGAAAAAACAAAAACTGAAAGCTACTTTTTTAGCATGGCATTTAAGATTTCATGATACGATGTTCTCGAAATGATAGTTATCTCAAAGAAAGTTTCTCCACCCATCTTTTGTTCAATGTAGCATGATTAATTTTTTCTACTTTCTCTCTCACAGTCAGTGTTAATGTGATGTCCAAGGGGGTATTCCAGTTTTGCTCCACATCAGAATTCTCTGGTAGAGCATCCCTCTGGTTAACAGTTGTATGACAGTCTTGGGAGCAAAGTAAGGAACCTCCTCTGTCTTTATCTTGATCTGCACCCCAAAACAGGTCAGTTTTTGCACTTTAGTGGCACCACTAAGAAAATGAAAAGGGAAAACATAGGTTGAGAGAAAATATTTATGATTCATTCATTTGAAAAAAAAAAAGATTGTTTCTGGTATATACAATAAATTTCCAACTCAATACAAAAGTGATAATATGACAAAATGATAATTTGAACAGGACTGTCACAGAAGACTAGGATTAGTTTACTAATACAGATTTCCATTAGCTATTTTATGGGCTTTTTGGGTTTTTTTTGAGACTAGGTCTTGCTATTTTTGCCCGTGGAACCGCAGGCTCACGTTGCCCGGGGTACCACAGACTCAAGCAATCCCCAGCCTCAGCTTCCCAGGTAGCTGGAATTACAGGCACGCGCCACCACGCCCAGCTATTTTTTTGGGACTAGGTCTCGCTACGTGCCCCCCGCGGCACTAGAACCGTGACCCCTGGCCCCAGCTGTGGCTCCCTAGGCTGCCACCTACAGGCACAAGCCACCATGCCCGGCCCTCATAGTGTACTTTCATTTGGTTGTTCATATATTAGTGAAACCATTTGGTTTCTGTCTTTTTCTTTCTGACTAGTTTCTGACTTGCTAGGTACATCCATGTTATAATTCATCAAATTTGTCATTTTTAATTGATAAGAGAAAGACTTTGAGGTTTGTGGTATTGTTTTAACTCTTAGTTCTTAAAGGACAAGGTTATAAATAGGTTTAAGTGTTTAAACCTATTTAAGTGGGTTGTTTAAACTGTTTAAACTTAAACAGCCCACTTTGTTTTCCTTAGTACAGGGACAACATATGAAAGCTACATTTCCCTTAGAACTGCCCAAATTTTTCTTTATTAAAAATTCTTGTAATGGAAAAAAAAATCTTTGTAATGCTTCTCTTTGCAAACTGGATGTATTCCTCACTGAGAAGCTCAACATTCAGGTAGCTTTCCCAGAGCTCTCTGGGGACCGTTTCTATAGCTGAGTCTTCAGTCTTGATTCTCGAATAAATGAGCTCACCTTTGTTTGCCTCAATTTATTTTTCAACAATTCAAAAAATAGGAAATTAGTAGCACACAGTGGAATTGATGGATACAAAAATCATATTGTGAGAAGGAAATCAGTGACAAAGCACTATATTGAGTGATTTTTTTAAAAAATAATTTACTTATATATAAATTTCACATCTCTGTGATCTCTGGGGTTCACCCCCCCCCGACCGTTCCCACCCTGATTATTTTTATTATTTTTATTTTATTATTTACTTTTTATTTTTTAAAGTGAAAAAACTAATTTTTATTACCAAGTAAGCAAGTAAACCGGTTACCTCAACACATGTACTACAAAGTAAGCAAGCAAAGCCCGGCTACCCCACCACATGTTCAAAACTGTCCTTTAATGCCTGGTTACCTCACCACATGTCCAATCAGTCTGCGTTCAGTAGCGCTCCAAATGCGTGGTCAAAATTCCCTCCCTGACCACTCCCTCTCATCTCCATCCCTCCTCACCCCCCCACATACGATCCCTTTTATGGAATTTCTCTGTACATGTCTATGGCCTAAATTGTCAACCGGAATAAGTTTTATAATGCAAAAAATCTGTTATATGGAAAATAAAAATTAAAAAAAAGGTCTAAATCCCGATGGCGGGAAATTCAAATTAAGCAAGAAGGCAACGTGTTGTCCTTCATTCCCCTCCCGACAGCACAGCTCATGTTTCTCCAGGCGGGAAATTCCAATTAGGCAAAAACAAACAAACATGGTGTCGTCTATTCGCCTCCAGACTGCGTAGCTCCAGCGCCTTCTGATGGGAAATTCAAATTAAGCAAGAAGGTAACATGGCGTTGCCCATTTGCTTTCAGACAGCACAGCTCCGGTGTCTTTCCGAGCTTCAACCCTGAAGCGCCAAGACTCACTCAAAACCACGGAAGCAACCACTTTAGATGTCTCCTGCGGAAAACAGCAGCTCTCCAGGTTCTCTTCAGGTCCTCAGGCAATCCCAAATTTTACAGTTCTCAAGCCAGCGCACATACATTTTTTTTTTTTTTTTTTTTTGAGACTAGGTCTTGCTATTTTTGTCTGTGGAACCGCAGGCTCTCGTTGCCCGGGGTACCACAGACTCAAGCAGTCCCC
Source organism: Uropsilus gracilis (assembly GCA_004024945.1). Classification (NCBI taxonomy): domain Eukaryota; kingdom Metazoa; phylum Chordata; class Mammalia; order Eulipotyphla; family Talpidae; genus Uropsilus; species Uropsilus gracilis. The sequence goes on along the minus strand of PVHY01007644.1, from coordinate 21,614 downwards.
AGCCTCAGCTTCCCAGGTAGCTGGGATTACAGGCACGCACCACCATGCCCAGCTATTTTTTTTGGAACTAGGTCTCGCTACGGGCCCCAGGCAGGACTCGAACCGCGATCCCTAGCCCCTGCCGCTTCATAGGCTGAAGCTTACAAGCACGAGCCACCGTGCCCGGCTCCGCACATACATTTTAAGCTTCCCAACATGTTCCTCCCTGGCTCCTCATGGCCCGGGCGTTGCCCGAGGGCCAGATGCCCACAGCTTCTTCCTCTCTGCCTCCTCCACAGCCCAAGCGGCCACAGCCGGATCCTCATGTCCCCCCAAAATGGCGGATCTGAGTGATCATTATTATTTTTTAAATAATTTATTTATATATCACATTTTTGTATTTCCCCGTGTTTCACCCACCACCTCTCCTCCCTGACCACTTCCACTCATTCCCCCTACCCCACAGTGATTATTTTTAATTGAGTTTCCAGAAGAGAAACTCCTTAACAGGTATGGAAATAAGACCAAAGGCTACCTGGTGTTAGGGGAAAAGTACTAACAGCTTAGGGGTTGGGGAACTTTCTGAAAAGATGGAGGTATTCTAAATTTTGCTAGTGGTGTTGCATAGGAGCATATATTTAATAAAACGTCAAACGGTACACTTAATATAGATGAACTTGAAATCGTGACCCCCAACATGGGCAGTGTTAAAATTTAGGCATTGCTACCACTAGCTGTTTCTGAAAAACACAGAGGCCTGAGTTGTGTTTCCCTCTGCTGGGTGCCATAAACATTTCAGAGAAATCACTGCAAGGAGGTGGGGAAAACCCCTCTCGCCTTAATTGCCTCCAGCAAACTGGAGACAAAATTATTACATTAACACTCTGTGATTGTAATGGCGCCTTCTGGCTTCTCAAAAAATGTTTTCATAGGGAGAGCTCCCTAAATCAGAGATAGTGACTACCTGCCTATATTCCCCATTCCTAATTACTCTTAGGCTTTAAAATGTTAATTGCCTCTCACCATTTGTCTTTTTAAAAATTCACCAGACCCTCTGCCCTGTGTCTCTATAAATACTCCTTTCCTTTATTAATAAAATTACCTTTTGGTTCATCACCAGGAGGGTGGGTGAGGGGAAATTGGAGCCTCTGGTTTTCAGAAGGAGAAAAAAAAAAGACTGGAGGGGAAGGGAGACGGACGTTTGGGAAGAGGAGACACGAGAATGGCTAGCTGGTAAAGAGCAGCCTTAGTAGCCAGGCTGGGTGGAAGCCTCCTGGAAGAGTGAGCTGGTGGTGGCAAGGAGCCATGGTGGCCAGCAGAAGAGTAGCCAGTGTGGAGAATGTGGTACCGCAGCAAGGTGGCATGGAAAACTGGTACGTGGAGATGGCCAGGGATTTGGAAAGCTGAGTTTTGCATCAGTATTTGTTGGAAAAGTTTGAAGAGCTTTGGAGAAGCAGAGCAGCTCATCTCAGAATGCTGGAGAGAGAAGCAAAGAGAAAGACTTGGCTTTGCAGAGTGTTTGCCTCAGGTTTGGAGGGGCAAAAGGACACCATCTTGGACATGTGTCTTCGGGACATTTGGGACTAAAAATGGTGACTGGGGTAGTATAACTGGCCACTGTGGCTTTAAGGACTTTTTGTTTTCCTGGTTAGTTTTCCTTGTAAATAAAACCCTGTTGTTCAAATTGTATTTGACTGACAACTGCTACATGCAGGTGATAAGAACCTGAAATAATCTGGGTGGCAGAAACTGCATTTTAAAGGTGCCAGTTTTTTTCCTGTGGCTTGTTGGTTGGAGGCTTTTGCCCCATTTGCACACAATTTCAAACATAATTGTACATAAAATTTCCCTCAAAGTTATTTTTAACAATTTATGGTAAAGTCATCCCAGGTATAGGAAAGGGCAAATTGTCAGAACTCCCACTGTTGTTAATTCAGACATCATTATCCTTTAAGACTATTATAGCCCAATGGTGCTCTCTAGTTCAGCCCTGATGAAGAATAAAGACCATAGGATCTCCTGATCTTTGTGTGTTCTACTTCCTAGAAGTGGAACTGCTAGATTACATGGAAGATTCATTTTTAGTCTTCTGAGAAACTGCCACGTTGTATTCCATAGGGCCGTTCCAGTCTACATTCCCCAGAACCATGAGAGTTGGTTCCTTTTCTCCATACGCTTACCAGCATTTGTTATTTCTGATCTTATACTTGAGGAGGGAAGTCCTATACTGTCCAAACACTGACAAGTATGTAAAACAATGGAGTTTCAATAAAATTTAAAATGATAAGATTAAGTCAGATAATAAATTTCTCTGCCATATATCTACCATGTATATATCTACCATACATCTGCTGTATATCTACTATGCCATATATCCACCACATGATCCAGCAATTTGACTCTGAAGTATCTACCCAAAGAATACAAAAACACTATTCAAAGGAATATATGTCCTTCTATATTTATTTCAGCCCTATTAACAATAGGTAAATTATGGAAACAGCCTAAGTGCCCAAGGACAAAAACATAGATGAAAAATGTAACACACACACACATACACAGGAATTCTACACAGGTATAAAAAAAGACAAACTGCTGTCATTTGCAACAACATGGATGTAATGAGAGAAGATAATGCTAAACAAAATAGGTCGGAAGGGAAAAGGCATATAGGATGGTTTTATTTATATGTGGAATAGAACATAACAAAGGGTTGGTCTAAACCAAATCAATAGTAAACTCTTAATATCTGACTGCAAAACTGAGGCAACCAGAGTGGGGGTGACAGGGTGAGAGAAGGGGAGAGAAAGAGCCCCACTGAACCATACTAGGGTACTGATGGTGGGTGTGATATGAAAATATACACTGTAGACATTTATGTAGACATTTGTAGACATCTATAATCCCCAAAGTAGATACAATATAAATCTACCTCAAATATAATGTAAAAAATTAAAAAGTTTGCAAGCACCAGCATAATGAGAATACTAATAAAAGGAGGAGGATTCTCGGGAGGAGAAACAAGCCCAGGTTGAGTGGAAAGAAGAAAGATGGCTACCACATTCCTGAGGAGGAGATGGGTGGAATATGAGAGGCCAAGGACTGAACCCACGGCCAAGGACTCCTTTGCTCACTTGTTCAAGAGCTCCTTTTTGTTGGATGAATTTAAGCACAAGTATTCCAACAAGGACACACTTTTCGTGGTTCTGTGATACTTTTGGGAACACTTTGGTAAGAATGGCTGGTCCCTGTGGTACTCAGAATACTGCCTTCCCGAAAAGCTCACCCCACCTTCAGATGTTGCAGGCTTATTGTCAGAATGTTTCCGCAATCAGACAGTCTGAGGAAGAATGACTTTGCCAGTGTCATCCTCTCTGGAGCTAACAATAGCAGCTCTATTTTTGGAATCTGGTTCTTTAGAGGCCAAGAGTTTGCCTTTCCACTGAGACCAGGATGGCAGGTGGACTATGTAAGTTTTAAAAAATATCAGAAATTGGATCTTCGGCAATTAGGAGACCCAACACTGATTCATCAGCACTTTTCCTGGGAAGGGGCTTTCCAGCATGTGGACAAAGCCTTCAGCTGGGACAAGATCTTCAAGTGAACACCTCTTGCTGTGACTAGCTGACTGTACCTTTCTTGTGGAGAGATGGAGAGGAGTCATCAAAGGAAATAGAATATTGGGGGAAATGCCTGGCTTACATGCAGAAGATTTATTGACAAAAGTAGTACTTGTTCTCTGTACTAGTTACAAATATCTAGAACTAGAAAGAGGAAACATCCTATTCATGTTAACAACAAAATTTTAGATAATAATTTTAGATAATTATAAATAATTTTAATGAAAAAGGCACTATGTGGGAGGTACACTATAAAATCTTAATGAAGAATGTTACAATCTTAACAAAGTAGAAATACATAGATTCTGATATTAAATATTTAACACAAAAGGCTGATTTTCTAAATATGTAATTTTAATTTGAATATTGGCAGATTTTTGATGAAAACTAACTAAAATACACTGAAATTTGTATGAAAAAATAAATAGAATCATGTAGGCACATTTTGACACAGAATAGCAAAATACAAATAAGAAGATATATAGATTATATATAACAAAGACCACAGTTAACATTGCTCTTATTGGTGAAAAAGATTGACGCTTTATTTAAGGAATAAGTAAGGGAATAAGTAAGGGAAATAACCTCACCAATTTTACTCAACACAGTACTGAAAGTAAGTAGCTGGGCAGTTGACAAAAAAAAGAAAAAGAAAAAAAGAAAGAAAGAAAAGACATTAAGCTGGGGAAGAAGTAAAATTATCCATTTGCAGATACAGTCTATGTCAAAAGCAGTTATAGAAATAGTAATGCAAATACAGTAGTTCATAATAATCATATACACACTGAAACTGGCTTCTCCATGGTGAAAATGAATGTGACTGTGCAATTGACTTTGGTTGCTAGGACTTTTGCACTAGTAACTTCAAAAAAGGGAAAATACCAGTATAAAACACTAGTCTCCAAATCTCATTTTTTTTAAAAAGTTTTAAATACAATTAAGAATTTGTCTAGAATTTGGGTTTATTATCCATTTACCAATAATTTACCTGAATTATGAGAAGCAGAAAAGGTGAAGATAATAGCTTTAAGAAGTAGTAATCAATATCATTGTGCTCTCAGAATGTTCCCTACACATCTGGAACATCCCTATAACTACCACTCACTCATGAAGTATGGTTTTCAGTAGTTGCCACCAAATACGTCTTGAAGTAGATGCTTCCGGTTTGTTAATATTCAGAATTCTTCCAAAAACCCTGGTTTGAGAAGCTGATTTTTATAGCAGCACCTGAAGGAATAACACAATTTCCTCATGTATCTCTGACAAACCCCGGGTGCTGCGATGGCTTCAACCACCTCTGTTCAGACCTCAGCCTGCAAGCAGGTGCCTTCACTACACCTTTCTGGAGATGGAGATTTGGGGCAGGAGTTTTTCTATTAGTTGTGCTCACTTTTTTTCTTTCTACATTTTTCTCTGAATACTTATAATTGTCCTTGTTAAAATCTTCTCTTTTCATTTTCAGATGACCTCTACCCCTTCATGCAAATTTGCAAGCATTTCTAAGGAAATAATGCTTTCTCTTGCCCAGGGCACAGTTATTTTCTTTTCTGCACTGAACTATGATTGAGACGTGGATAGTACTTCTTATTCTTTCAGGAAAGGACAAATTATAGGCAATGAAATTTTCAGAAACAATCAAATCATAGGCCAGCAGGCTGCTGCCATAGGTCTTGACTGGCAGTAGGGAAAACACCTGTAAGTCCTGATACCTTGGCTACTATTCTGTTGTTTCTGGTACTTAGTTCATTGCCCAGAGCGGAAAATAGGTACAAGACTTCACTATTGGAACACTAGTCCTCAGGTGTAAATTTCTTATCTGTCCCTCTTCCACATGGTTCAAAATCATCCTCTTACTCTTGCCGTAGCAAGCCACACTTGCTTCCTGTGATGGGAATCCTGTTCCCATGTTTCATGCATCCATCTGATGCTCATGGGTGGATGGACCAAAAGGACAAAATGCAATGGCAGCACTTTTTCTGTATCTCTGGATTTCTTGCTAATAGTACTATCAGCTTATCTCCATTGACAGACCAAGATCCAGCCACACTCCTTTCATTCACACTGCTTCGTATGGTGCTTATCCATGTGCACAGAAGATGGGCAAAACCAAGAGGGGTTTGCCCTACTCTGAGTTGCTTTAGAATACAACAGTTTGGAATCCCTTTAATGTGGAAATCTTAAATAGTTTGGTCAGGATATAGCTAGTGCAATATAAGAAAAGTGATTTAGAGACTAGGATAAAGGGGATGATGTGTCCTACACAAAGGAGACTAGCGGTTATTAGCACTGTGATGTGAAACTTGGTGCCAGCAAAACTTTTCCAGAATTGGTAGCCTTATTTTCTTGCTCAGGGTACTGACATTAAATATTAGATACAGAAACTTGTTTTATAGGCTCCAGGTTAAACTTAATGCAGACTCAGAGTACTGAAAGTCCTACTTCTCAATGTCTTGGGGCATTCTCTTCTTAAGCTTCTGTGGTCAACACTGAGACCCTTTACCGGTTTCAATATACCCTTGAACATAAATCTGCTACAAATTATTAGCCTTATATTTATGGAGTCTTAATTAATTTAATAGGGTAACTGGTTGGTCAGTGGTGGTGGTGGTGGGTAGTGGCAGGGAAGCTGATCATAACTCATTCGACAGCCAAAATCTATCATGGAAACTTTTCAGATTCTTTATTTTTCTGTAATTAGCAGATCTCTGGATCCAAAGTTATACTTCCCATAACCTATATTGCCACACTCTATTCCTGAAGCACATTATTAAGAATTTCCTCAGACGCATGCGTCATCCCACCCAGTGCGCTTCGGGCGGTGGTGGCCAGGATGCAGGGGTGGGGGTGGGGGGGGCGCCGCGGAGCCGGTCACTCGGTAGGCGAACTGCTGATACCGGTAGTAACCAACGTCAGCGATAGTGGTATTAACGCGTCATCCACTGATGCGTACTGTCAGGTATCGGGCACTGGGCATGCACCTGGTAGTACCCTGGGACCTTAGACTCCCTGGAGGAACCATGTTAGGTAATCAGTTGGATGCTGCAATGGCGAGTGGAAATGCTGTAATGGAAGTGATGTATATAACCTTTCGCTAGCCCTTCCCCACCGGTAGGTAGCCAAGGGAAGAGGGCGACTCACAGGACCCTTCAGTCAGTCTGGCATGTGGGGGCACTAGTCTAGGCACTAGGGTTACCCTAATGACCCATCCCAGCAACTCCCATCCACCTTGCGCCCTGTGTACACGAGAGAATGCAAAAAGTTAGTGTTTAAATGTCTGTGGAAACTGACACTCTCCTCCCTCTGCCATATTACTTTGGGGGTACCTTCATCTATTTCGGCCTGCTTGGTTGCTTGGAACTGGACTGCCTGGAGTATAGTTGGAGCTGAGTGTGCCGAGTTCACCAATAAAACTTATTTGGGTCCCTTCAGGAAGATAGGTGGTACACATGCAATACCAGGGGGGTTTGTGTTGCCGGAACCTGCTTTCATAAAGGCCTGTGATTGCTGCATAGTTCAAAAAAGAGAAGGGGCTGGGCACGGTGGCTCGTGCTTGTAAGCTTCAGCCCATGAAGCGGCAGGGACTAGGGATTGCGGTTTGAGTCCCGCCTGGGGCCCGTAGCGAGACCTAGTTCCAAAAAAAAAAAAAAAGCTGGGCGTGGTGGTGCGCGCCTGTCATCCCAGCTACCTGGGAAGCTGAGGCTGGGGATGGCTTGAGTCTGTGGCACCCCGGGCAACGAGAGCCTGCGGTTCCACGGGCAAAAATAGCGAGACCTAGTCTCAAAAAAAAAAAAATTAATTAATATGCCCCATGGCCTGGCAGATTAACTTCTGCGAATCTGACCTGTCTCATGTACATGTAGAGACAGATACAGATACGTTCTCTTTAATATTCTTATAAAACAAAAAAGAAAGAAGGAGGGAGGGAGGAAGAGAGAGAGAGGAAAAAAGGAAAAAGAGATGGAAAGGGGGAAAGAAGGAAGGGAGGGAGGGAATGCCCATGATTAAATAAAGTGTTTTTCTCCTTCCTATATTATGAAATACTGTAATGAGAAATAATAAAACTCAGGTAGATATCTGTATACTAAAATGAAGAACGGCAGACTATTGATATGTAAGGAAACTAAAATCCATAAAATATTAGCAAAAAGTTAATATTCATGAGTTTGATTTTTGAGTAAGAGTGATAAATTCCTAAGCAAACCAGTCAAGAGAGAAAGAAAAAGAAAAGCATGCATATAACTGACAGAGTGAAAAGAGTAAAACAGAGCAAACACTGCGTGAGGCTATCTCCTGTCACCATAGTTTGTGTGGTTCCAATACAGCAGCACCAAATCTCCCTATCTATGTTCCATCAAAAATCAGAAAGTGGTGGCCCTTAAAATAATTCCCAAGCTTGTGCCTGCTCACATACCGCTGTCCTCCTACTTCTCATTGAGAAACCCAGACTTAGAGAAGAAAGCCATAGAAGTGACTGTCCCTTGTTACACTACAATGCCACTGGTGGGAGCAGGAAAGAGAGGAAAGAAGAGGCAGGAGGGGTTAGTATTTAACTTTCAGTCATGTTCCCTGATCCTAGGAAATTTGAAGTAATCATGATTTGGGAAGAAAATTTTAACAATGTTCCTTTCCTCCACATTTCATTTAACTCTAAGATAATAGTCTGGATTTTAATTTTCAGTAAAATCAATGTTTTTCAAAGGCAAAAAAAAAAGAATTTCTTCAATTTTTTCACGACTGGGTCAACTGGACAAATGTTAGCTCTGTTACTGAGACCGCAGCAGGTAATGAAACATACCGCCTTTCCATATTGTTTATATTTCTGGTGAGGGGGTAGGGGGTAGAATTTGGTTGTGGATCCTTATTGTATCTTCTGATTTAAGCTGTATTATCCCTGAGGCCTCCTTTGTTCCTGAGGTAGGCTGGGGGCATCCTGTTTCCTAGAACCAGCCCCACAGAAACAAAGGTACAAGCAAAGCCAATGGGAAATAGGATCATGCTTGGAACTCTCTGGACAGAGAACAATATATGGTATAGACTAGAGATTAGGGGAGAGGAAGGAAGAGTATGGTGAAATTGTGGAAGGAAGTTGGCAGGCTTGTTGTTTTGCTGTTGGCATGACCAGTCTCTCGTCATCATCTTCCTGCATGTAGGGCTTAGCTCCAGGGCCCTCGAGGTTTTCTCTATGAATAAAAGGAACTCACGTTGATTGGTTTCCCCACTTAGGCTTGTGGGGCAGCCAAAATGATATCCTTCATCTCTCTGCTCCTGGTGGGCCTCCTGGTTCCTGCCAGCCAGGCCAAGCAGTTTACAAAATGTGAGCTGTCCCAGGAGCTGAAAGCAATGGATGGCTATGGAGGCATCACTTTGCCAGAATGTGAGTCTGTTGCCTTGCTTTTCCCCAGTCTTTGCTTGCTTCTCCAGTCCACCCTCCCTTTTCTTTAATAATTGTCTGATAATCCTCTTTGCTTTTGCTCATTTTCTGATCCTTTTTGAAACTGTTTACCCCACCAAGATAGTCTGTGCTCTGCCCTACTTTGAAGAGCATGACCATCCTTGTGATGCCTTTCTTGTTTTCCCCTCAGGGATCTGCATTATATTTCATAGCAGCGGTTATGATACACAGACTGTCATCAGTAACAACAACAGCACCGAATATGGACTCTTACAGATCAGTAATAAGTTTTGGTGTAGGGACAACCAGAACCTTGAGTCAAGGAACATCTGTGACATCTCCTGTGACAGTGAGTAGCCCTGTTAACCCTGTTTCTCTATATTCCTGGAGCTTCTCCCTAGATAATGTCCTTTTTGGTGTTAATCATGCCTCTGACTTGACTTAGTGTTCACATCAAGGATGGGAGTTGAATTTGACAGAATTTTGTAAGAAGCTGTTAGACTTTTTCATGATCACTAAATCCTCATCCTCTCTTGAGTTCACAGGTAAATGGTGTCAACTGTCCTGGGTCTTGCAAAGTGATAGTCTGCGTGTTCAGAGTAAATAAACTGCTGAACTGATAATCTTCTAAGGATATCCCAGAGCAAGGAAGCTGTCCCTCCCTAAGAGGAGGTGTTGGTTTTCTCACATAGAAAGGGGAAAGGCTTAAGTCTCCAGCAGAGGACACTTTCTAGATTCAGGGAAGAATGAAACTCATTACCTTTATGGGTGTTACTTAGCTTGCTCATTCCTTTTCCTGTAACTCCTGCCAGAGTTCCTGGATACCGACCTTACTGATGACATGATGTGTGCTCAGAAGATCTTTGATCAAGAAGGAATTGACCACTGGTGATTTCCCAATATATTTTCTACTTTCCCTTTCCCTTCCTTCTTACCCTTTAATTTCATCACTACTCTCCTCCTCCCCCCCTACCCATCCCCATCTTCTGGTCATTTAATCTACAATATAGTTTCCAAAACATAACTCACCGAACAGACCCAGGTTTCTATATTTTAAGCCTCCCCCACTCCACTAATGTTTAATACTTTTCCCCAAGAAGTGGTTCCCTAATAGAGGGCCGAGGCCCCTTTCTTCAGCTGAGCTTGGACATGGAAGTCTATCCATTTCGTTCCAGAACCTAAAGCAAGCTCTTGGAACCATTCCATGTTTATTTAAGTTCTGCAATTTTCTTGGACTTAAGCAGTAGACCCATCCCCATTGAGTGGTTCAGTGACTTTTGTCATCTGTCTAAGAGAATCTTTCATCCACACTTTTCCACATCAGCCTTCTGGGGATAAAGTTGGATGAAAGTGTGAGCTGATATCCAACCAACCAACTTACCCTCTTTCGTTCTCTGTCATCAGGTTGGCGCATAAAGCTCTCTGCACTGAGAAGCTGGAACAGTGGCTCTGCGAGAAGTCATAAATGCCTGCTTCCCTTGATGCTTGTGCCCTCTTGATGCTCCTAGAACTTCTCTTCCCAAAGGCTACCTCAGTTTGCTTCTTTCTACCCCCTTGAAGTTAATTTATCTTTGAGCCCCGAGCCCTGTGGGATACTATGGGACCCTAGAGAACTCTTCTCCAGGGTCACTTGATTGGTGCACTAAACTTGATTCCCTCTCAGTTTCCCTGATGACACTTTCAGTACCATGGATACCAACTCTGTTCCGAATAAAGGGCTTAATTTTGAGTGATGGACTGCATTTTTCATTGTTTTAATAGCTGAGTACTATTCTACTGAGCATTTAAGCCACAACTCCTATATCCAGTCATCTGTTGTTTCCATTCTTAGCTATAGTGTATAGCACACTCACTTCCTTTTTTCCCCTTCACCATTAATTTAGTTTTTTAAATTAGTTTTTTTTTCCTTTTGGTAATATGCATTTTTATTGAGGTAACATTGATTTACAACACTGTATGTGATTTAGGGGTATAGGGACACACCTCCTTAGATGAATGTCACTGTACCATCTCACCACCAAATATCCACAATCCTCCGTATCTACTGGCCTCAATTTTGTGGTACTATTTCTAGGATTTGTTTTGGTGTAGCTTTGTTTCTTAGTTTTGTTTGTTTCTACACATATGTAGAGTTTCCACATATGTGTGGAATCATCACATGTTTGAATTATGCAAAGTGAAGTAAGTCACAGGGAGAAACACAGTTACACAGCTTCCTATTCCCTGGAAATATAAGGGATCAGCTCCATCAAGTGGCCTAAGCAGAAATGAACTTAGTCAAATAGCCCTGATCTTTGTTCAACAAAGGGCAGGAAATTTCACTTGTGGTTGTATAATACATGCTGTAATCATCAATGAAGGCCATCATCTTCAGAGGCCTGTGCTGAAGGAAGTGGAGAATATATTTATTTGCCGAGACCTTTTGCTTGAGTTTTGGGAGTGTAAGGGAAACTGAAATAGGGACTCTGCTTCTGAGGCAGTTGCTGCCTCAGTTGCAGCAGCAGTTGGGGGCTCTCACCCTGCTGCTCTGCTGCAGGTTGGCTCCAGCTGTGGCTCCTTGGAACCCAGCCACCTCCCTTTCATTCCTGGTGCCTGGATCATAGACTGGACCAATCAGGTGTGATCTATGAGCTGATTGGTGTCAATTGGTCTTATGATTGAAAACAGTCGAATAAGATTTTCAGGTGGAGGATGCTAAAAGAGGAATATAAAGCAGGGCTGGAGGGAGCTGAGGAAACTCTGGTCCTGGCCTCTGAAGAAAGAAGAAGAATAGGCAAGGGAGACCTGACTAATCCAGTGGGAGGTTCGTGATGGCATAGGAACCCTCCTGGGCTAAGTGGATGCTCCTTAAGACAAGGGAAACCCCACTATCCCAGCAGGGGATTCAGACCATAAATTCCACCCCAGGGCTAAGAGTGGGGGGGGTCTTCTCTCATGAGTCCCCCCCCCCAATAAGGCTAACAATGGGGAGCTTCCATAGGCTAGGAAGGATACACTAGCCCAGCATGAGTTCGTGACAGTATATGAATCCCCTGGGACTAAGTGAGGACTTGCCTAGGTAAGGGAGGTAAATGAACCTACTGCAAGCCCTGCATAGGTTCATTTAATGGATACCTCTGTGGAACTAAAATTGGGGTCTGACAGGCAAAGGAGGCTCCCACTTAGCCTTGTAATGGGAGCTCCTGTCATTAAAACCCTCAGGGCTAGAAAGAAGTAGAGGCCACTTGGAGGCAAGGGAGACCTACATGTATCTTCATAGGGGGTTATTATCAAAGGTATCACCTTGGGACTCAATGTGGGGGGCTCCTAAGAAGTACCCCAAACTAAAAGTGGAGGGCTTGCCTAGCCTAGGGATGCCCCCACTTAGCACCACACATGGTTCCTACTGTAAACCCTACCCAAGGCTAAAAGTGGTGGCTTCCCTAGGCCTCACTAGCCCAACTGGGGTTAATATCATGAACCCCTAATCCACCCACAACATGATTGAATAGAGAGACTGGAATCATCCTCTTTCCTAAATAAAATTATAAGGACTTATACAAGCTTCTAGGAAAACCCAGACTCTAGAATCAGCTGATCAGCACCAGGAATTCTCCAGGGAGTTCAGGAGGCAAAGAAAGATTTATTCTCTGTGGGCATGCAGCAGCACTGGGAAGGATGTCCCACCCAGTCACTGGCAGGCACCTCCAAGCACATCTGACCCTGATCGGGGACTCCTGCACTCTGCACTCTGCACTGCATCTGTGACCCTCAGGCACCCCCAGACGAACAACCCTGACCCCAGCACAAGCTGTTAGTGCCTTGGAGGTGGCTAGAACCCTGAACTACAGACTTTTTATACTTTCACCCCGCCCTCCCCCCGGAGCTGCAACCCAGAAGAAAGCAGCAGTTCAACGTAGAAGTACATCCCAATTAGCCTTCTGGTGCCTCATAGCAGATGGGCCCCAACCAGGTCCTTGGGGTGCCATGTCCTGCATTGGGGCTCCTTGCTACCCCAGGTGACTACTCCTGACTCTAGCCCTACCTGTTGACTTCTGGGGAGCAGACAGAGCCTGGGCCATAATCTTGAAGGATGCCCCCAGTCAGACCAGGACATGCTTCCCACATAGTCTGCCACCAGCACCAAGTGTGCTGGGCCACAAAGTCTCGTGATGCTGTGTCCTGCATCAGGCACCTTGGCTGCTCCTAGTAATCACCGGCAACAACCTGCCTTCCTCCGGCCAGCAGAACAAGACCTGAGCGGTGCTCCAAGAAGAGGTAAGAGCTGAACTCAGCATCTCCTTGCCCTCTCAGCTGCCAGAACAAGGGCTGGGAGAGCTTTGAGAGAAGGATCTAGAACAACCATAGATCTGTAAGACCCCCAACAGTTGTACCCAGCAGCAAGTAAACAGGCAGAACAGCAGAGGAGGACTTCAGCACAACAAAACATTGACTACAGGAGAGCAAACCAAAAGCAAGAAGGGAAACACAAATGGCCTCAGGAAATAACACCACAGAAAGAAAATCAAGTTTCAGAACCCAATAATCATGACATAGAATTCTCTTCCATGAAGAAGATGAAGAATTCAAATTGCTGTAATTACGAGAGTATAATAACTCAAATATAATGCAATAATATAATATAAATATAAATATACATATATATGCAAATTCAAAAAAAATTGTAAATTAAAAAGAAAAAAGAACAACCATCACAGAGATAGTTGACATCCTCTGTGGATATCTCTTTTATCCTATTCCCCATTATACTTTTGCAGAAATAATAATTAGTACACTGGATCTGATGTTTGCCATGCCAGTGATATTTGAAACTTTTAAATCACACATCAGTTAATAATATATTATTTTACAATACCATGTATTGTAATATGTATTGTAATATGTATATCTATCTATGTAACTTATTTTCCCACAAAATTTTAAAAAAAATATTAAAAAAATTAAACTTAAAAAAAAACAAAAAAAAGAGGCAAAGTAAAAGAGGCAGTCCTTTCCTTTAGAACTATACCTAATAAAATATTTCCAGAATCATAAAAAAAAAAAGAACTCAAATAACATGCAGAGAACCAATCAGGAATATATGAAAAGATGCAGGAAAGGAAAACAATGATATGAGAAATATAATGAACAGGTGAACAAGACTGAAACATTGAGAAAACAGAGGTATTATGAGATATTAAAAGATCAATAGAGGAGCTAAAAAATTATGGGAAAGGTCATGAAAATAGAATAGATTATATGGAAGAATGACTCAGTACTCTCAAAGATGCAGATACAAAAAGAACCAAAAAAGGAAAGAAAAGAGATACAAAGGAAAAAGAAGGAAGAAACACTTTGAGGAAAAAATACATAAGAGTCACAGGAATTCCAGAAGCACAAGAGAGAGGCAAGGAAGCTGAAAAACTATCTAAGGAGATAATTGAACAGAATTTCCCAAACTTGAAGCTGGAAATGAAAGTAGATTTACAGGAAGCTGGAAGGATGACAAGTGATCACAATGAAAGGAAAACTGCAGGAACACAAATAGTAGTGAAGCTTCCAAGCTTCAGGGCAAATAAAAAAATAATGAAACTGACAGGTGGAAAGAAACAGATAAAGATTTCCATAAAGGAAAGATTTCCATAAAGGAAAGAAACAGATAAAGATTTCCATAAAGGAAATCTTGTTAAACTAACATCAGACTTCTTGGGAAACATGCTATGTTTTTTATTTTCTGGAGAAAGAGCAATGTCTTTAGGCTGGGCACGGTGGCTCGTGCTTGTAAGCTTCAGCCTATGAAGCGGCTGGGGCTAGGGATCGCGGTTCGAGTCCTGCCTGGGGCCCGTAGTGAGACCTAGTTCCAAAAAAAATAGCTGGGCATGGTGGCGCGTGCCTGTAATCCCAGCTACCTGGGAAGCTGAGGCTGGGGATTGCTTGATTCCGTGGTACCCTGGGCAACATGAGCCTGCGGTTCTACAGGCAAAAATAGCGAGACCTAGTCTCAAAAAAAAAAAGAAAGAGCAATGTCTGAATTGTCTCTTTCCCAACACGAGTTGATTCATCATTGGTAAAATCTCCCCCAAAGCGAAACCCTGTTATAGGAGTTTGGCACTGGGCACACAAGGACACCTTTTCTTGCTGTCTCTGAGAGTGGGGAGTTAGAATACTCCCAGCATATGACACCGATCGGTATATTTTCTGGAACACCTCAACAGAGGTGAATCATCTAGGTAGCATCACTTTGCGCTGGGAGGGACTATGTGGAAGAACAAAGATGATCTCTCCAAGAAGCTCCTATTCTGGGCAACGGACATGTGTTTCTGAAAGTCTTCTGGTGTGGTCTCAAGAGCAAGTATCTTCTCTTCATTTCCCTGGTTGCTCTGAGCACTCCTCTAAGAGCATCACTGAGAGGAATTCGCTGTGGAACCTTATCAGAAAGTCAGCTGCGCTGAAGCAGGGGGACAGGACCCAGGACCGGGGCCTGTGGGGTGACTGCCAGGTGCCCTGAAGTCTCAGTGGGACGCTGAGCCCTGGAGCCCTTAGCACTGGGTCTGCAGTTACCTAGAAAGTCAAACTCATTAGGAAGTAAGTACAGGAAATTCTCTCTGGGGCAGTCAGTGGAGTTTCTTGTTTAGGGCAATTATTTAAAGCCCAGGAGAGACAATTAGGTTCAATGGTACTGAAAACATGAGTTTAAAGTAAGAAAATGGCCTTTCTAATCAGGCAGGCCCTTGGGGGGGACCTTCAGCGCACCCCCACAGCGGCCTAGGCTGTGGCGGGAGTGGGGGCCAAGGGTGAATCCTGTACCACCAGGACCTCAGGGGCTGGGGGACTCCTGGTCCAGGGATGTCAGCCTGGGGAAGCCGGCCTCTGCCTCCATGTGGGCAGGGGGAGGGGACTGAGCACCTCTGCTGGGGCAGGAGCTCAGGACAGGGGGGAGGGTCCCCCTCGGGTTTACTCCTGCTTCAATAGACCTGCACTAGGGATGAAGAATCCCGTGTCTCCAGCAGCGGCTATAATGCAGGGAGGAAGTAATAATGTGTGGCCCCAGATGCACTCGCCACCTGGGTGGGACAAGCACAGTGTTGGGAACCAACAAGACAGGAAGGTGACACCAGTGATTGAGGTGACCTGGCACAGATTCCTGACTGCATCATCTCTGGCCCTGGGGATTCCAACCCCGGGTCCACAGCAATGTGGAGCGTCTAAGAGGCTCCCTCCTTTGCCAATCAATGGGGGAAGAAAGCCACCAGGAGAGGCTGTGACCCCATGGCAGGACTGCTGACAAGACAGAGGAGAGGAGCTCGACAAACCACATGGGGAAGTCTGCCCCAGCAGCGAACACCTCACTGCCATTGGATGAAAGTTATATTCCCAAACCCAGATGACACAGAATCAGCAACAGATGACAAGATGCCAGAAACAACCCCAGAGACGTGCACCACATCTGCCCTGACGTGCTGGGCCTGACCATCTGCCTCAGCTGCTCCTGGAGATCCGAGCAGCCACATCTGTTGCTGTCCAGGAGTGCAAGTCCACACCCAGGGGGAAAAAAGGACATAGTTTGAAAACAAAAAAGAAAAATCCCATGGGCCAAGCATAGCCCAACGACTTGCAGTGAGAGGAGTTGGAGTGACCAGAGTGGGAAAGGAGGGGAATAAGGGGGGTGTGTGTGCGGTGGGGAATAATGGGTACCATACAATCATTCAAACATGACCAATGTTGTCTGATAATTACAAAGTAAAAATATTTAAAATATTTTTAAAAGTAAGAAAATAATTGCACAAATTAATCTGCTGGAAAAGAGATGTTCTCCTAACTGCATGTCTCTGAGCTGTAACATATTGCTGAACTCTTGCTCACTTTCCAGGATAGGTAAGAGTTTTTTTCCAAATAATTTTTCTTGAGTTGGTAGTGGTTTACATCATTGTTTGTATATAGGAGTGTGGGATCCGCTCTTTAGGTGTTTTTGCCTTGCGTGTTCACACCAGAGGCCCCTGTGGTCCTGCCCTCTTGTTCTGGGTCCTCCCTGTCGCCTTCCTTCTTCCCCTCGGTTACTGGCACCCCACAGCCAACTTTCAAGGCATCCTCTTTTATTTATCTATTTTTTTTGAGACTAGGTCTTGCTATTTTTGCCCATGGAACTGCAGGCTCCCGTTGCCCGGGGTACCATGGACTCAAGCAATCCCCAGCCTCAGCTTCCCAGGTAGCTGGGATTACAGGTGTGCGCCACCACGCCCAGCTATTTTTTTGGAACTAGGTCTCACTACGGGCCCGAGGCAGGACCTGAACCGTGATCCCTAGCCTCGGCTGCTTCATAGGCTTAAGCTTACAGGCACGAGCCACCGTGCCTGGCCCAAGGTGTCCTCTTTTAGTTTGGATTGAGTTGACAGTGTTTTGTTTGCCTATATTCCACATATAGGTGACACCAGCTGGTGTTTGTCTTTTTCCTTCAGCTAATTTTGCTTGGGATAATCTGCTCCAGTTCCATCTGTGTTACCATAAAGGGCAGGAATTTATCTTTTTCCACAGCAGAGTAGTATTCTGTATAGAATAGTATAGATTCACCACAATTTCATCCACTCACCTGTCTTTGGGGATTTAGAATGTTCATAGGTCTAGGCTGTTGTAAGCAGTGCTGCAGTGAGCGTGGGAGTGCAAGTTTGCTTCCAAATGAGTGTTTTTATATTCTTCACTAGGCTAGGAGGAATGGAATTGCTGGGTCACATGGCAGGTCTATTTGTAATCCACTGAGAAACCTGCCCACTGCTTTGCATAAAGGCTTGGTGCAGTCCAGGTCCCATTTTCAGTGTGGTAGGACTCCTGTCTCTGCACATCCCGAATGCTCTGGTTGTTGCTGGTCTGTGTGATATGGGCCATTCTCAGATGTGAGGTGGTATCTCCTTATGGTTTTGAGATGCATTTCTCTATTGATAAGTGATGATGAACATTTTTCCATATGCCTGCAGGCCATTGATGTGCCTTCTTTGGAGAGGTGCTTCTGCCCATTTTAAAATTCAGCTCTTTGTTTTCTTCCTATAGAGTTTACAGGTTATTTCTCAGTTTTTGATATCAGCCCCCTTGTAGATGTGAGGTGGAGGAAAAGTTTTCCTCACTCAGTAGATGTGTTTAGTTTTGTTTCTTTTGCTCTGCAGAAGATTTTTAGTTTGATGTTCTCCTTGCTGCTTGAAAACTTGCTGCAAAGACTTAGGTGAAGCATGTGTTACAAAATATTTTGCCTATGTTTTCTTTTACTTTTTTTGGGGGGGGGGTTTCACTGTTATATACAAATTTTTTATCCATTTTGAATTGATTTTGTGTGTGATGTGAATAGTGATATAGTTTCATATTTGCCTGTGTCAGTCTGCATTTGTAGCATCACTTATTGAAGAGCGCTTTCTTGCTTCAGTGTATGTATGTCTTGGCTCCTTTGTCATAAATTAACTGTCTGCACAGGTGCATGTTTATTACTGGGTTCTCAATTTAATTAGTTTAGTGTGTCTTTGTTGTATTGCAGTGCTAAGTGGACATTCTTATCTTGTACAAGATCTTAGTGGAAATGCTTTCATTTTTTCACCATTAAGAATACTAGCTGTGCATGGTATTGGTACAAAAACAGACAGTCAGACCAATGGAACAGAATTGAGTGCCCTGAAATAAAACTACACATATATAGTCAAGTAATCTTCAACAAAGGAGTGAAAAACGTACCTTGGAACAAGGATAGCCTCTTCAATAAATGGTGCTGGGAAAATTGGAATAAGACATGCAAAAAAAAATGGACCAAGAAAACTCCCTTACTCCATGTACAAAAATCAACTCAAAATGGATAAGAGACTTAGAGGTCAAACCTGAAACCATAGCATACATAGAGGAAAACTTGGGCAAAACTCTCCATGAATTGCAGTTCAGAAATCCCTTTCTAGAAATGTCTACAGAAGGCAAAAAATTGAAGGAAAACATAAACAGATGGGACTGCATCAAACTAGAAAGCTTCTGTACAGCAAAAGAGACAACAGAAAAAACTAAAAGATGCCCAACTGAATGGGAAAAAATTTTTGCCCTCCATATGCGTGACAAGGGTTTAATAACGAAGATCCACAAAGAACTCACACAACTAAACAAAAGTAAAACAAAAAGCCCAATCAAAAAATGGGGAGAAGAACTAAAAAGACACTTCTCCAAAGAGGAAATACAAATGGCCAACAGGCACATGAAAAATTGCTCAATGTCGCTAGCAATAAGGGAAATGCAAATCAAAACCACAATGAGATACCACCTTACACCAGTAAGAACGACCCACGTACAAAAAATGGGCAACAAGAATTGCTGGCGAGGATGTGGAGAAAAAGGAACACTACTACACTGCTGGTGGGAATGTAAACTAGTCCAACCACTATGGAAAGCTGTGTGGAGGACCCTCAAGTTAATGAAAATGGAACTACCATTTGACCCAGTAATTGCTCTTTTGGGAATCTACCCAAAAGAGACCTCAATGTGGGTACAAAGGGACACCTGTGCTTGGATGTTTACTGCAGCACAATTTATAATTGCAAGGACATGGAAGCAACCTAAATGCCCCAAAACAGATGACTGGATGAAAAAAATGTGGTACATATACACAATGGAACATTACTCATCAATTAAAAATGACAAATTTGACAATTTTATAACAACATGGATGTACTTAGAAGAAATCATATTAGCAGAAACAAGCCAGAAAGAAAAAGACAGAAACCAAATGGCTTCACTAATATATGGGATATAAATAAAGAAAAGTCTTGAGGAAAAGTCAAAACAAGCTAAGCACCAAACTGAAGTGCACAACTTTGAGCAGGAGGGAAAGGGTGGGTGGTGGAGGGGAGGGTGTAAACCCCTGGGATTACAATGTTGTGAAATTTATATATAAATAAAAAATAAAAAGTAGAAAGTGATAAATTAGATTTCATAAAAAAAAAAAAGAATACTAGCTGTGGGTTTACCATATATTGCTTTTATTATATTAAGATATGTTCTGCTCATCCACAATTTTTCATGGCTTTTCATCATAAATGGATGTTAAATGTTATCTAGTGTTTTCCCAGCATCTATTGATATGATCATGTGGTTTTTTCCTTTTCTTTTTGTTGATATGGTATATTACATTGATTTTCTGATGTTCACCATTCTTGTATTTCTGCTATAAATCCCACTTATTGTTTAGCAGAAGCCAACATGCTAGGCTGTTCTTTTTCTGAGATGGTCCTTATCTCCCACTTGCACAGAAAGGAGAGACTTGCAGGATAAGGCTAGCATTTTTTTTTTTTTTTACCTTGGAGTATTTTAGTTATGTTATTCATTCTCTTCTTGCCTGTAGTGTTTCCTCAGAAAGGTCTGATATTAGTCTAATTGATGTTTCTTTATAGTTTATCTACCTTTCTTCTACCTCATCTACTAAATTATTTTTCCTTTGTCTTAGGGTTTGGAGGGTTTTACTCTTAAGTGTCATGCCCTAGTTTCCCTTTATTTAGGTAACTGGAGTTTTCCTTTCTTCCTTTACTTTTTTATTTAAAAAAACTATATTTCACATCTTTGTATTCCCAGGGGTTCTTCCACCACCTTCTCATGCATGAACTGTCATTGCTGTCCTCTGTGTTCCTCCCCTCCCTGACCCATTCCACCCATCCCCCCAACCCCAATTGTGTGCTTTAGTTTCACTGTTAGTTTTGACTTTCCTATTGGCCTTTTGTTTGTTTTCCCTATATCCCAGATATAAGTGAAACCATCTGGTTTCTGTCTTTTTCTTTCTGACTTATTTCTGCTAATATAATTCTTTCTAGGTCCATCCATGTTATCTCAAATGCTTCAAATTTGTTTTTAGTTGATGAATAATATTCCATTGTGTAAATACACCACATCTTTTTCATCCATTTGTCTGTTTTGGAGCATTTGGGTTGTTTCCATGTCCTTGCAATTATAAATAGTGCTGCAAATAAACATCTGAGCACATGTGTCCCTTTGTATAAGTGTTTCAGTCTCCTTTGGGTAGATTCCCAGAAGAGCAATTGTTGGGTCAAATGGTAATTCCATTTTCATTAGTTTGAGGGCCCACCACACAGTTTTCCATAGTGGTTGGACCAGTTTACATTTCCACCAGCAGTGTAAAACTGTCCCTTTCTCTCCACATCCATGCCAGCACTTGTATACAAAGAGAACTTTAAATACTGCTAAAAGAGAGAGAAGACATGAAGAAATTGAAAGATATTCCCTGCTCATGGACTGGAAGAATAAGCATCATCAAAATGCCATCCTATCAAAAGCAATCTACAGATTCAATGCAAACCCTATAAAAATCCCAGTGACATTCTTTAAAGAAACATAACAAAAAATACTGAAATTCATATGGAATAATAAAAGATCATGAATAGCTGAAGCTCTCTTGACCAAAAGAAGAGAGAATGAAGGAATCACTCTCCCAGACTTCAAATTATACAACAAAGCTTCTTGTATTTTTATGTTCATTTCTTTCAAGTCTGGGATGTTCTCCTCTACTATTTCCATAGATAGATTCTCACTTCCCTTATCTTTCTCTTCTTCTGTGATTCCTGTATTTTTCCTCATAGTGTGAGATAATTCTTTTTTTTTTTTTTTTTTTTTTTAAATTG